>VDFB02354117.1:0-82753 GCA_007258455.2 Sequoia sempervirens
TCAAGATAAAGGTTTGTTGTCGATAAATTTTCAACAGAGTGTTATTGGTTCATGCTTGGTACTGAGGAGGAGCTTGTAGGTCTTTTTCATCTTAGATATACCAACAGTGCATAATCTCTAATCTGATTAATTTTGTGTGTTATTTCATGACAAAATCATTACTTTATCTTTGGTTACTAGTGGTGGTATGAAAGTGATTCTCAACTATACTTTGATAGTGTCAGTATGATTTGGAAGTGGTAAACATTTTCTTGTATCAAACAATGAGTATCCTCACAATGACAACAAACACAATGACAATTACATCATATGGAGTTTTCTCTATTTGGCAAAGGATTTGTATCCTAGTGACTATTTTTATATTCTTTGTGAGTGATAGTGAGTTACAGGTAAACAGTAACAACATGTGCAGTGGTGTTATGATTGCAAATTGTTTCTTCTTGTCTCTTGAAATTTGTATGGTTATAGCAATGGCAACATTTGTTTGCAAATGACAGTTCTTTTCATGCTTGAGTTTGTTGATGCCTTGGATGAAATTTTTTGTCCAATATTGATTTATTAATACTTTCTTCCTTCTGTGATCAATGATAGTGATGTTAGTGCCAAGTTTTGGCATTCTTCAAGGGATAGATATGTAGATGTTATTCAATTCGTCTTTGCATTTTCTTTCTGTAGTCATAGTGGAGAATGATATTGCAATATTTTCCAGTATTATTCTCTTTATAAACAACGACGGTCATTATTTTTAATGAAAATCATTCTATTTTTATGAATTATGGCCTTTAACATTGGTATTCTTTAATGGAAATTGTTGTCTAGCAGGTTGCAAATGGTGAGTCAGTCTTGTTGTAGGGGTACAACTATAGTGGCCTATCTTGCATTCATTGACAATAGATAAACCTACTATGGTTGGAAGGTTGAGATTTTAAATGTAATTAGATCATCACCATGCTTTTGTATTTGATCAACTAAAGAGATACCTTTACAAATGTTGAAGCTACAAAAAAATTCTTTATGTCACCAAGCTCTTCTAATCCAAGGATACTAGTTGGAGAAGAATGGTTTATTTGATCTTAAAGGAGCTTTCTCCTTCTCCCAATGAGATTATTATTGTTACAAGATCATTAATGAAAGACATGAATAGAATCATAGTTATGTACTTGGCCAATACAATATTATTTTAATGCAAAATCACACCAACTTTTAAAAAGTATAAAAAATTCATAATGACATGAGTCCTCTACTTAAATTAATTATGAATTTTTTATTACAACTTTTTAAAAGTATAAAAAACTCATATGTCTGACCACCTTAACTTGGTCAAAACTTCATGAAATTCATTTTTTTTTTAATCCTATAATATGCAAAGCATAGAATGTGATGAATGTTTTGGATTCAAAAAATGTGATACCATTTGAAAGCTATATTAGGTCTTTTTTAATCATCCTATCAATCAAGACTTTAGTAATAATTCAAATAGAAAATGAGTAATAATAATTTATTAAATTCAAAGTAAAACATAATTAATATTGGTGGAAATATGAGAATCTCCTTTAAAAACCCTTTGCATTTCATCAATTTTGGGTAAAAAAGAATTTGTCAACCACATACCCTACACATACCCATCATATCACCACTTTTTGGCCCATCATGATCTTGCACATACCCTTTATCACCTCTTTGACCTTTGGCATTGTTTTCAAAAGGGGGAGAAAATCATGAGTTACATTGGTTTGCAAAGGTTCATGATAGTCAGGTTCGCACACAAGTTCATGCCACATATCATTTGGTACAGGTTATGGTGATATATATTTTATTAGTTTCTTTGGCAGATTTGAAATCAATGCCAAAGGGGGAGTTTGTTGACCTCTTTGAAATTGGTTTTGGCATTGATGTCAAGTGTTTTTTTGGAGTATATAGAGGTGGCATACATTCAGATATTCTTGTTACTTTGACACTTTAATGAAGAATATGAAACAACTTGGTTTGGTTGAATTTACATGAGCATTGATAATTCATTGAGTAAGAAATACTTTACATTCTTATGGTGCTTTGGTACACATTGATAGATGTATGCATCATTCATTTGATAATTGGTAACTAATATCTACATTGGTTTTGGTATTGAGGTAATAGTTATTTAGGAACTTTTAAAGAACACTATTATATGGGACTTTCCTTGACATTTTCTACATTTGAAAACTCAAGGAATATTATGTGAAAAGAGAACTTAATCATGTTTTGATTGATGATAAGGAAGTTTAAAAGGAGTTATACCATACATTGGTTTTCATTTTTGGACTTGGGATTACACTTATCAATTTGATATCATTGATCAACATAAATTGGTCTTATACATTGACCTTGGTTATCACTTATAACATGTTTTATTAAACCATCACAAGGCATTATGATGCTTGATTTAGTGGAACAACATACATTGTTGCACATCATGAAGTTTATTATTGTTATGAAAAACATGTCAAACCACAACACATATTATTAGTGATTATGATGTTTCTTATCATTGACAAGGTTTATGTTCTTCCAGCATCGACATAAAGGTTGAATTGTTTGATTAATTTCATTTGAAAAGGTATGTCAACTTCATTGTGCCCTAAAAGTTGTCATTTTACAAACAAAAAAGAATTGTTAACATGTAGCTGACTTAGGGCTCAATGAAACTTGGAGAAGGAGGTGGTATGGTGGTTGGTCTAGGTAGAAAATGGTTTTAGGTCTTCATGGGAGCCATCTTCAAAGCATTCAAAGTGGTAATATCATTCTGGTAAAACCCTAAGTCTAATATTCATGTCGATGGTGTTTGTCTTTCTATTTTATGGTTACATACCATGTCAGCTTGGTCTTTCCTTATCCATTGTGGTGTTTCATAGTTACATTTCTATATGTGGGTTCATTCTTTTGTGTCTTCAAACCCTATCACTAGGGAATGATATGGATATTTCTAGGGTTGTTTGGAGCTATCTTGAGAAAGGTTTTCACCATCGTTTCTTTGTTGTTTACATTCAAAATTTGTTCCATAAGGGTTTATCCTAGCATCCACACTTGGGTTTATTGTTTTGGTCAAAGTGTTACCCTTTACTAGGGCATGAGATCTTATGTCATATGATAGTTTTTAAAGCCTATGTAAAGGTCATGTGTTGCATTTTTTATGTTCACTTAGGGGCATGGGTTTAATGCTGCATTTATATGTAACTTTTGTTTAATGTATACACACAAGTTGCATAAACTGTCGGCCATGATAAAAGAAAGATTAAAGTTTGTTGAACACAAGTTATCATGGTGACTTGAAAGGCAATTATGAAACAATTTGAATAGATTATGAAGGTTACATAATTTTATAGTTTTTATGTGTGATAGTTGGCAGCATTATGTGTACTATTCATTGTTTATATAAACAGTGATTTATCACTATTATTGGTTCGGTGCATTCACAAAGATATCATGTTGAGTTTATGAGAAAAATTCTGAAATGTTGTTTTGCAAAACTGTATAAAAAATAGTGAAGTGTATAATCTGATACATTTTGTGTTTTGAAGATTCCAGCTTAATGAATCTTTAGGACATTGAATGTGTTAGGATGGAAAGTAGAAATGGTATGTAGTGAAACAGGGTAACCATCTATAATTGATTTATTCATGTTTGAGAATGTATTGTATAAGATCATGTGAGTGAAACAAGTTTGATATTTGGCCAGTGAGGCATTCTATAGCCAATGAGGCTTTCCTAGTGAGGAATTCTATAGCCCATTAGGCTTTTCCAATGAGGCATTCTATAGCCAGTAAGGCTTTGCTAGTGAGGCATTTTGAAAAGCCAATGAGGCATTTTACGAGTGGTTTTTTATCCCTATGAGGGGATTCCACTCATGAAAAACATTGTGTTATGATTCTTTTGTGGATGCATTATGGTCTTGTTGTTTCCTTTATTTACATTACAGCATTTGAGTTTATATATTGTTTAAGAATCTGAAGGTTTTCCATCACATATGATTATATTATTCAAACTCAACATTTATTAATTTCAAAGAGTTTAAGTGTTTTGAAGAATCATTAAGTTGAAATTGATTATTGAAACACTGATTCACTCCCCCCTCTTAATGTTTCCTATACTCCAATAGTTACCTCCTTTGAGATAATACCAAATCCACTTGGACAAGACATCCTCCCAATCTAAGATGCAACTCACATTGTAGAAGGAAAAGGTGTGGATGAGAGACGCCATATGAATCATGAGAAGTTCAAAATGCATTCTTCTTCAAGGGATGATAGATGACATAGAGATAATAAGTATTTTAAAGAGGACAGGAAGATCAAGCACACACTAGAAAAGTACAAGTGCTCTTTTGAGGATAGAAATGGCAAAGAAAGCAACCAAGAAAACAAATCTTTCAAACAGTGAAAAGGAGAAGATGGGGATCGTAGGAAATGGAAACACATCAATGTGGCAATAGGAGCTCGGATGGTGGTGATTATGCCAAGGCTAGAGATAGAGGGGAGAAGAGAAAATTTAAAGGAAATGATTCAAACCTTGACATGAAGAGAAAGCAAAGATGTAAAAAATGGGAGTCTTCTTCTATTGGGTCTATGGCATTGAATGTAGGGCATGATAATTTTAAAAAGGGAACATGTTTAGTGTTGGGTAATGACAATTTGACACTAGGTAGAGGCAGGTGGGAGCAGATAAATGAGGATGATCAATATGATGTGTTTTTGTTGGAGAAAAATGAGGTTTTGAGTATGGGTATTGAGTTGCATTATGATATGCACAAGTTGCATATATTGTATAAAGAGTTGATCCAGACCTCTTTTATGACATGGTCAAATTTAAGTTTTGAAGAGGTTGCAAGTATTTTGGTTGATAGGTGATTGGATCATCTTCCTCTTGTTGATGAAGATGGGTCTTTTGTAGAGATTTTGTCAAGAATGACATGGAGAGAATTAGGCACAATCCTACACTAGGGAGCCCTTCTATTGGGGTTGATGGGAAGATACTTGTTGGGGCTAAAATTGGGACTGGAGACTTGGTTAAGGAGAGACTTGAGCTTCTTGTGGATGCTAGTGTGAATGCAATCAATTTGGACAACTCACAGTGGGATTCAATTTACCAAAGAAATATGTTGGCTTATTTCAAGAAGGCTTATCCTGGTTTGGATATTATAGCTGGTGTATCTTGGCCTATATTCAAATGGGTAGGTGGTCAAAGAATTATTAATTCTTATCTAACATGGAGAAGGTGTATTTGTATTGTTCTTGAACAAAATTTGGAGGAGTTCAAACTGTGTAGAGTTTCTCTTGGCCTCGTTAGGATATGACAATGGAAAAGTGGTGATTTCTCTAAGGGAGTGTTTTTTGTAGTAGTGTTGGACTTCAAGTGGGAGATTGTTGGGGTGTGAAGTACAAAGGTTTCTTGACCATTACACTCCTAATTTTTACCTTCTCTTTTTCTTTCTCTTCATTTCTTTCAAAAAATTGAAGATTTTATATTATGTGTTTAAAAACATGTTCTATCACTACTGTTTAATGTACAAGGAAAATAGAGTATTAATAAAACTGAGGAATACCTACTTTTCCAGCAGATGTAGCAATTACGATGAACCACATAATTTTATATTGCGTTGTGTGCTTATTCTATGTTTTGTGTTCATAATTGTTTAGATCTTTTTTTGCTTTTTTTTTTAATTTTCTCTTTAAAATCAATAGTTCAGATATAATTAGGGAACTATATTAGTTTGAAAACTTAGAAGACTTAGATCATCCCATGGTGGAAAATAAGATTGATTTTTTAATTGGAAATCAAGGAGTTAACTACCATTCAAGAAGATGTAATCCAGTGGCAGTTAAGAAGAATCTTATATTGCATGATCAAAGAAAAATAAAATAGGAGTCTAACCCCATGTTCTTATTTGTTCCTTACGTACATTTTATGGATAAATTTAAGCATTAGGGGTGTTCGCATGCAAATTTAAAATTATGGAAATAAGATAATTTAGATAATTTTCTTATTTTAGTGGAGACATTACTATTTATGAATTGAAAATAGGCTAAGGAAAAAATGGGGGAGTTGTAAGCAACAACTACATATTGAAAAAAATGAAGGGAAAAGATCCCAACTAAAGTGGGAAAAGATGAAAACACACAGATCAAAGGAGACAACAAGGATGCAGAATATATTTTCTATTTCATTCAAATACACAAAAAAATTACATTCAAAAATTTTGCATACAAAATCAGAGCTAATGCTTTGTATTTCCTTCATACAACAAACTAGCCAAATTTTGATGCACTGGAGCTTTCTATGTGTTGTTGCAAATATTGTAGAGCACTAGACCTCTACACTCTATGCAATATCTTCTACTTCTATAGGTTCTTCTTCTCCTTCTATTTTTTTCTACTAAAAATTCATCCTTGTCCTACTACCAAAAAAATTTATATTCTTCCTTTTTGTCTCCCCTTCCTTTTCCAAAAAACTATCGCTCAAATTTTAAATTCAACTACTAGAATTAATTTTCTGCCAAAAAGATTAACTGACTAGCATATGTTAGACACGACAAGGGGGTGGAAGATCCCAACGGATCTCTTATAATGCTACATTAAATGCATTTGGTCATTGTTGCTCAAGATTAGAAATTCCAACACGCCCCCTTAATCTTGAGCCTTTTTGTTTTTCATCACCGTTCCAAAATTTTGGAGCAAAGTTTTCAGAGAAAATTTTCCAAAGAAATCCTATTTGCAACTCTTCTATGTTCTAGAGTTGTCTTTCCTAGACCTATTCAAATTTCTAGTGCATTTCTAAGTTTCTAGAACTGAACTTTCAGACCATTCCATCATCCCAAGCCTATCTCTTAGGCGTTCAATGCAATCTTTGCTCAATGGTATAGTAAAAAATTCTACAAGTTGTTGCTCAGACCTACAAAATTTCATTTTAATTTCATAATTTTTCAACTAATTCTCTTATGAAATGATATCTTATTTCAATGTGTTTGCTTCTTCCATGAAAAATGAGATTCTAATTCAAGGTAATAGAAGACACATCACAAAATATGGTTGTACCATCTTCTTGCTCCTCATTCAAGCCTGCAAGGATTCTTCTAAGCCAAATAGTTTGACATGCTACTACATTTGTTGTTATATATTTGGCCTCAGCTATAGATAGAGAGACTATGGGTTGTTTCTTGGAAGCCCATGACATGAATCTCGAGCCCAAGTGAAACACATATCGAAATGTGCTCTTCCTATCATCTACACTTTCTTCCCAATCACTATCTGTGTACCCAACTAGATGAAAATTATTTGCTGCAATATAAAAAATTCCATGTCCTTTGGTTCCATTCATATACCTCAGGATTCTTTTACCCTCTTACCAATGTGACTCTTTTGGAGTCTCCATAAATTTGGAAATCAGACTTACACTATGTATTATATCAGAGCTAGATTTTGTCAAATGCATGAGGCTTCCAACCATGCTCTGGTAGAGGGTTGGGTTAACATCACTATTGTTGTCCTCTTTGCTCAATTTCAGACCTGTAGCTATTGGGGTTGGGGTTGGTTTGTTTTCCAACATTCTAAATCTCTTCAAAATATTTATTGCATACTTTGATTGAGAGATAAATATAGCTCAAGAGACCTAAGTTTTTCATTTCAAATTATCTTTTCATGACCTCTTTAAAATAAACAATGAGGAAATCATCATCCCCAGTGAAAACTAAATCATCAACATACAAGACAACAATTAAAATCTTACCATTAGCTTCCTTGATATAAACAATGGGATCACCATCACTTTTTATAAAGTCATTGCTCAACAAATATGAGTCAATCTTGTTATACCATGCCCATGGTTCTTGCTTCAGCCCATAAAGAGCTTTCTTCAGCTTGTATACCTTGTTTTCTTGACCCAAAACTTCATAACTAGGTGGATGCTTTACATACACCTCTTTTTTTAGCACTCCATTTAAGAAGGATAAATTTACATCCATTTGAAATACTTTCCATTTTTATTGGGCTACAGTTGCTAGGACTTCCTGCATGGTTTCCATCCTTGCAACTGGAGAATATGTCTCATCATAATCTATCCCAAACTACTATTTGTACCTCTTGACAACTAATCTTTCCTTATGCCTCTCTATTCGTCCATTGAAATTACTCTTGGTCTTATAGACCTATTTAACTTTAATGACTTGTTTCCCTTTGGGTAAATTAGTGAGCTCCCATGTCTTGTTTCTCTCTATTGAATCTATTTCCTCATCCATAGTTTCACACCATTTCTTTTCTTTCACAACATTCTCAAAATAAATTGGATCACTATGAGAAATTAATACAAAATTCATACTTTCATCAAACTCTTTATCATACCTTTCATTTTGGTAGATCTCCCTTAGACTCTTGGTCTTTCTTAGCATCAATGATGCAAGCCTACAGTTAGAATTTCTGGAGCTGCTTGACTGTTGAACTAATGAAGAAGACTATGTTCCAAAATTTTCACCTTCTTGTAAATTTTCGGAGCAACTGTTCTACTGAAAGTTTTTGAAGCTGCTACTATTTTCTAAACCCTTATTGTAGAGTTATGGCACTCCTAACTTCTGGAGCTTCTTCATCTTCAAAGGGTATTGAGACTGAAATACCCATGTTACTATCACCATTCCATCCCATGACTCATTATCTAAGAACTCTACATCTCTATTGATAACAATTTTCTTAGTGACTGGGTTATACAACCTGTAGGCTTTGGACTCTTCACTGTAGCCTATGAAGATGCACTTTTGACCCCTATCATCCAACTTTTGTCTCTTCTCTTTTGGCACAAGTGCATATTCCACACACGCGAACACTCTTAAGTGCTCAACTGTCCACTTGCATTTTGTCCATGCCTCTTGTGGAATCTTGTCACAAACTACCTTTGTAGGACTTCTATTTATCAAATATAATTTTTTTTCTATAACTTCACCCCAATATTCATATGGAATTCTCTTGGATTTAAGCATACTTCTTTCCATTTCCACAATGGTTTTGTTTTTTCTCTTAACCACTCCATTTTGCTATGAAGTATAGGCTATTATTAGCTCCTTATTAATGTCATGTTGCTTGCAAAAATTCACAAACTAATTGGAGGTATATTGTCCCCCTCTATCCAACCTTAGGACCTTGATGAAATGTCCACTTTCCTTTTCATCCTAGACCCTAAACACTTAAAACTTGTCAAATTCTTTAGATTTATGTTGCAAAAAGTAAAGCCATGTCTTACAGTTTTAGTCATCTATGAAGGTCATATAATATTGGCTCTTACCAATAGAAATTGTTTGCATAGGGAAACACAAATCAGTATGCACTAGCTCCAATGGTGCTCTTACCCTTCTAGAATTTCCTAATTGAAAAGGCTTCCTATGTTGCTTGCCTAAAATGTAGGCTTCACATCTACCATTAGACTCTACAATGGTTAGAAAACCTTTAAACATACCCCTCTTTGAAAAAATATTCAAACCAACATAGCCTAAGTGTCCATACCTGAGATTCCAAAGATTTGAGGGGTCTTGAATGACTATCTTGAGGGATGCTTGTTGTAATGTTGTACATTTTCCATGCTTGGAGGTTGCAGTAGTGGATTGAGCTAAGAAACACCTCTCTAACCTCAAAGAAAACATTCTATTCTTTGTCATTTGCACGGTTGCAACTTTTATTCTCTTGCTTCCTTCCTTCTCATAAATGACGCATTCACCCTTTTCTATCAACACTTTGTAGCCTTTTTGGATCAACTGTCCAATACTCATGAGATTGTGCTTTATACCAGGGGAAAAATAAACATTGTCATTCTCCTTCTTCTCATCAAGTGCTTGGTTTGAAACATAATATATCCCTTTCCCACAACTAGAACTATTTCATTGTTCCCCATTTTTATCTCAGACTTGACATTTTTATCAATGAAAGAAAATAAACTCTCATTACCACTCATGGTTGCTACATCCACTGTTAAAAAACTATACCTCATTACTACTTTACTCAACAATGTTGCACATGATGAAGGCCTTTTTTTGATTACTTTTAGCCACTTTTTCATTAGCCACATTTGCATTTTGACTTCCCTGGTCACGTTGTTTCTTCCTACATTCACTTGTGTAGTGACCATACTTGTGATAGTAGTAACACTACACATTTCTCTTATCAAACCTCTAATTTAAGTTGCTATTCTTCTTTGTGTTTTGGAAGTTAGATTGGGAGGTGTTGGCTTTCTCTTGTTTGTTTGAGCCTCCTCTTCTAGAGTTGCTTCTACCTCTACCTCTTGAGCTTCGTTTGGAGTTGTTTCTACCTCTCCCCCTACCTCTTGCATTGGCTTGAGCTTTGAAATATTGCTCATGGGAAGAATTTGTAGACCTATTTAGGTGTTGCTCATGGGTTTGAAGTGAATCCATTAAGTCATCAACTATCATTTTTGACAAGTCCTTTTCCTCTTCAATGGCAATCACTACTGCATCAAACTTTGAGGGTAGACTTCTGGGGATTTTCTTCAGAATCATTTGCTCTTCCATTGATTCTCCATCTATCCTCAACTGGTTAATCAAGGTGGAAACCTTTGTATGAAAATCTAAAATGGACTCTCTATCCTTCATCTACAAGGTCTCAAAATATCTCCTTAGTAGCTAGAGTTTCACTCACCTCACCTTTTTCAGTACCCTTGTAACTGTTTTGGAGTATTTCCCATGCTTCTTTTGCATAACTAGCTATTGCTATTCGGAGAAAAATAGCCTTTTTCAAGGGTATGTGCAGGATCATCGTGCAAAAAACAGGCCCTTAAGTGGCAAAAAGATCAAAAAAATTAGTGTTAGGCAACTTGACGTAAATATTTGAATAAGTTATCTATATTATTTCAAAAATATGTAAGAATAGAATTTGTAGAAAATTGAATGTAGTTTCTAAAATACTAGGTTTATTTAAAAATAAATAAAATCTATTTGGTGAAACTTTGAAATTTCAATGCAGTAGTACTTAAATTTTAGGGAAAAAATAAGAAGTAGGTGTATTAGACCACCTAACCATAATAAAATGATAATATTTTTTTTGTCAGATTTTATATATAAGTAGAGGACTCATGTCGGATGTGATGCATATTTTTTTGTAATTTTTCCAAGTAAATAATTAATTATGAATTTTTATTACAACTTTTAGAAAATATAAAAACTTATGCTGGACCACATTAACTTGGTCAAACTTCATGAAATTTATTTTTCTTTTTTTTTTAATCTATAGTATGTGAACCATAGAATGTGGCATGTTTTGGATTCAAAAATATGATACGTTTGAAAGTTATAGATGTTTTCAATCAGCCTATCAATCGGGACTTTAGTCATAATTCTAATAGAAAATGAATAATAATTATTTATTAAATTCAAATTAAATTATAATTTATATTTTTGGAAAGCTGAGAATCTCCTCTAAAAACCCTTTTTGTTTCATTAATTTTGGGTGAAAAAAAAGTCGTCAGCCACATACCCTACAAATACCCATAATATTGCCACTTTTTGGCACACCATGATCCTGCACATACCCTCAAGGCTATCTCAATCAAACTAAGGGCTTTAGCATCATTTCTTTTTGTCTCCTTCAACTAATTCTTTTGAGGATTGCTCAATGTTGTAAATGCATTTTGGTTAGTCACATCTGTGAACCTATTTGTTACTAACTCCCACAAATCATTTGTAACTAAAATAGTTTTCATTTTCTTTTCCCATATGTCATAGTTTTTACCATCAAACATAGGTGGTTGTTGCAAAATCCTATTATCTCCTCCAGCCATTTTGCTAAATTGGGGAAAACTAAAAATACCCAAAAAAAATATAGGGCTTTAATAGACATGACTCTGATACCAAATTGAAGGAAAAAAAATCTAACTAAAGTGGGAAAAGATAAAAACACAAAAATCAAAGGAGACAAAAAGGATGTATAATATATTTTCTATTTCATTCAAATACACAAAAATATTATATTCAAAAGGTTTACATACAAAATCAAACCTAAGACTCTGTATTTCCTTCATTCAACAAACTGCCCAGATTCTAGCAACTAGAGTTTTTTGTGTGTTGCTAGAAATGTTTCGGAGCACTAGACCTCTGCAATTTGTGCAATATCTTCTGCTACTATAGGTTCTTCTTCACCTTCTTTTTTTTTGTTCTACTGAACATTTCTCCTTGTCCTTCTACCACAAAAAAACATTTTATTCTTCCTTCTTGTCTTCCTTTCCTTTTCGAATAAAAACCTGCCACTCAAATTTAAAATTCAACCACTAGAATTAATTCGCTACCAAAAACATTAACTGGCCAGCATATGTTAAACACAACAAGGAGGTGGAAGATTCCAACAAATTTCTTCTGATGTTGCATTAAATGCAATTGGTCATTGTTGCTTAAAATTATAAATTCCAACAAAAAATACCAAGTGACTCAATAAATTTATTTCACCCCCTTTCCATTTGCCTCCAATTTTTCTCTCTAAATTTTACCTACAAAAGTCATTATTAGTATTATTCACTCATGCATGTTAGCAACCACATATTTTAACATGACTATGTTTGAGTGAACTAGCCTGAAATTTAGTATGATCCCTTTTAAACAAATTCATTTTGTGCTATTTTACGTTTATGCATTCAATTTGATGGTATCTGATTTATGCATTCCTGTTAAGCTTTTACAGCCTTAATATATGTTAAAATTCCACCCTCCTCTATGCCTTAACGGATGTAGAGATCCCATTCTGCATAGGCAGGGAGAACATGACTTTACACTTGCCAATTACGTTTCTTTGTTAGATCTGAGGAAAATAAATAAAAATAAAAAATCCAATCTTGTGCCTATCCTGCCATCGTGGCAGTTCATGAGACCACACTTCTTCGAGGTATTCTGTCAAACAGTTGACTGTAGGAGAAAGGTAACATAAAACAAAGCATTCAACAATAACATTAAAAGAGAACAAAGTTTTAAATTAAAACAGCAAGGAATTTTTATATTAATGCCTTCAGAAAACAAAGAGCTGCCATGCTCTTTTCTGCTCATACATTCATTCCAAAACAGAGTATCAGAAAACAATTTTTTTCATATGCCAAAACAGAGAGTTCTATTTTTTGTTCTTTTCACAAAACTGAATACAAACCCTATGATGGAAGAAGCTTCCAGAATACTCTAAGAGAAGTATCTAGATACATCGGAGAAGAAGATAGAAGAGGGAAGATAGAAGCGGGAAGAATGATGGAGTAAATGCAATAGATATGGTAGATATGCAAGGTGGCAGGGAAGATTAAAATGTGTATAGAAAAAATTACATGTCACCAACACTACCCCTTAATCTTCACTGCCATGTATGTCTACAATACCAAGTGCTTCTCGGAGATGCTCAAAAAAATTCTTTGAAAGTGGCTTTGTAAAGATATCTGCCAGTTGTTCTTCGGACCTGCAAAACTGAAGATGTATGTCACCATTGTTCACCAATTCATGAATAAAATGATACCTTGTATCAATATGCTTGCTCCGTTTATGAAAAACATGATTTTTAGATAAAGCAATTGCAGAATTATTATCTCAAAAAAAAATTGATGGTTCTTCTTGTGGATGGCTCAAATCTGAAAGCACCCTTCTCATCCATACTGCCTAGCAAGCTGCTGATGTGGCTGCAACATATTTTGCTTCAGCTGATGAGAGTGTCACAATTGGTTGTTTTTTTGATGCCCAAGCGATAGCTCCCAATCCTAGATAAAAGATATACCCCGAAGTGCTTTTTCTGTCATCCATGCTACCTCCCCAATCACTATCTGTATATCCAATCAGCTTGTAGTCATCTGAAGATGTATACAAAATCCCAAAGCTCTTTGTTCCAACTATATATCTTAAAATTCTTTTTCCAGCTTTCCAATGTGATTCTTTTGGTGTGTCCATGAATCTAGAAATAAGACTCACCCCACACATGATATCCGGTCTTGTGGCAGTTAGATACATGAGGCTGCCAACTAATCTTTTGAATAAAGTTGCATCAACACTAGGACTTTTGTCATCCTTCCTAAGTTTTAAACCCAATGCAATAGGTGTAGGAATTGGATTTACATTTGTCATCTTAAATCTCTTCAACAAATCATTAACATACTTGCTTTGACAAATAAAAATGCCGTGGTCATTTTGACTTACCTCTATACCAAGAAAATATCTCATGAGCCCCAAATCAGTCATATCAAATTCTCTTTCCATGGCTGCCTTGAATGAGTTAATTGACATGTTACCTGTGAATATCAAATCATCTACATACAAGCACACTATCAAGATTTCTCCTTCGTCATTCACTTTGACATACAAAGTTGGTTCATTGCCACACTTGTTAAACCCATTGTTCAAAAAATAAGAATCTATCCTACTGTACCAAGCTCTAAGAGCTTGTTTCAAACCATATAGTGCCTTTTTCAATTTGTATACCTTATGTTCTTCTCCCAAAACTTCATAACCGGGTGGTTTTTTTATATACACTTCTTCTAAAATGCCATTCAAAAACGCTGGTAACATCCATTTGGTAAACCTTCCAATTGTTTTGAGCTGCTATAGATAGGACCATTCTAATGGTATCCAATCTTGTCACAGGTGTGAATGTTTCATTGTAGTCTATGCCTAGTTGTTGTGTGAAGCCTTTAGCTACAAGTGTTGCCTTGTGTTTCTCTACTTTTCCATCAGCATTATACTTTGTCTTGTAAACTCATTTAACTCCAATCACATCCTTGCCTTTAGGAAGCTCTACTAGATCCCAAGTTTGATTCTTTTCAATTGATTGAATCTCATCATCCATGGCTGCAATCCAATTGTCATCCTTAATTGCATCTTCAAAGTAAATTGGATCAGCTTGTGTTAAGAATGCAAAATTAGAGCATAAATCATCATTTTTAACCTCTTGTATTTTATCATATATCTCCCTTAGACTTCGTGTCTTCTTTGAAGTGTTTATAGATCTTGATCTTAGTGATGCAAGTGTTGGATTAGAGGACTCATTGCTGTTATTACTTGCTGGAGTAGTTGGATTTGGAGTGGTAGGTGCCCTAGAAGGTGTTGTAGGAACATTTGCTTGTGTAGTAGGCACAAGCTGAGTTTCATTTTCTTCATTTTCTTGTGGAACACTAGCTGCAAAGTTGTAGTTGTTTTATCTATGCTACCATCCCATGCTTCTTCTTCAACAAACTCAACATCACGACTTATTATCAGCTTCTTTGTGATAGGATTGTATAGCTTATATGCCTTGGATTGCTCACTATATCCCACAAATATACACTTCTCTCCTCTATCATCTAGTTTCTTTCTCAACTCTTGAGGTATCAATGAGTATGCTACACATCCAAAGACTCTCAAATGTGCAATGTTATGCTTTCTTTTGCTCCAAGCTTCTTCTAGTGTTTTATTTATCACTACCTTTGTTGGACATCTATTAATATGTATACTAAACATGCAACTGCTTCAGCCCAATACTTATTTGGTAGATGTTTTTCTTTTATCATACTCTGTGCCATTTCCATGATTGTTCTATTTTTTCTTTCAGCTACTCCATTTTGTTGAGGAGTATACCTTGCTGTAAATTGTTTCTTTATGCCATTTTCTTTGCAAAAATTCTGAAAATCATTTGATATGTACTCTCCACCTTGATCGGTTCTCAATGTTTTGATATAGTATCCACTTTCTTTCTCAACTTTTGCCTTGAACTCCTTAAAAACATAAAATGCATCTGATTTATATTTCAAGAAATAAACCCACACTTTTCTACTAAAACCATCAATAAATGTCAAGAAATAAAGCTTTCCACTTATAGATGGTGTTTGCATAGGTCCACAAAGGTCTGAATGCACTATCTCAAGTGGATGATTTGCCCTATAAGACTCTCCAACTAGAAATGATTTCCTATGTTGCTTTGCCAATATGCAACTCTCACATGTTGTCTTAAGTGGCTCTATTGGTGGCAGTCCATATACAATTCTTTTCTTGTGCAACAGCTGTAATCCTTTGAAGTTTAAATGCCCAAGTCTTAAATGCCATAGCTAAGATTTTTGTATGAAGCTTTAAAAGCTAACTCAGCAACTTTTTGCAATCCTTGTGGCTCTAAAAATAGTTCACTTTGCATTCTAAGAGGAAACATCCTATTTTTTGTCATCTCAACTTTTGCAATCAGCCTATTTCTTTGTTTTTTATCTAGAATCACACATTCACTATTTTCAAAGTATATTCTATATCCTTTTTGTACAAGTTTCCCAATGCTTATGAGATTGTGTTGCAATCCAGGAACATAGTATACATCATAAATATGCTTCTCCTCACCTTGCTTAGTTTTTATGTTAATTGATCCTTTGCCCATGACTAAAACTCGTTGATCATTCCCTAATTTTACTTCTGATTTTACTGAATCATCCATTGTTGCAAATATCTCCTTAATCCCACTCATATGATTACTACAACCACTATCTAAGAACCATATTTCTTTGGAGCTCTCTTGTGCTACATTGCATGTTATCAATATGGTATTTTGTTCACTAGTGTTGGGCTGATTTTCATTTGTAAAATGTGCCTTTTGCTTATTCATGTCATATTGCCTGTTTCTACATTTAGATGCATAATGCCCAATTTTATTGCAATAATGACACTGGATATTGGATTTATCATACCTTTCTCCTTGTTGATGACCATGAAAATGGTTGCTCCCCCTTCTTCTTGTTGGTGTAGAATGGGTATGTGGGCTTGATACTAGTCTTCTACTCTCAAATTGTGTATTTTCTCTTCCTCCTCTTGGTGTAAAACATCCTCTGCCTCTGCTGTAATTTGATCTTCCTCTTGTTCTACCAAATGATAGTTGAGTCTTGAATGCATTTTCCAATAATGATGTCCCTGATCGATTTAATCTTTGCTCATGTACTAAGAGTGATCCCATTAATTCATCTACTGATAGCTGAGTAAGATCTTTAGCCTCCAGAATGGCTATTACAACTGGATCAAACTTTGTAGATAAGCTTCTAAGTAATTTCTCCACAATCTTTTGATCTTCAATGGTGTCTCCATAGGATCTCATCTGATTTACTATTGCCATTGCATGAGTGAAAAATGAATCTATTGAGTCTGAATCCTTCATTTGTAGGTTTTCAAAATCCCTTCTAAGAATTTGTAATTTTGCTATTTTCACCTTGTCTATGCCTTGGTAAGCTATTTGCAAACTTTCCCATGCCTGTTTTGATCTTGTAGCAACTAAAACTTTTGGAAAGAGTGATTCCTCCATTGCCTATTGAATGATAAACAATGCCTTAGCATCTTTCTTCTTGGTTTCCTTCAACAAATCCTTCTCAGCCTGTGAAAGTGTCTGATATGCTTGTTGGTCTGCTTGTTCAAGAAACCCATTTTCAACCAAATCCCAAACATCCTAGGAGCAAAACAGGGTTTTCATTTTTATGCTCCAATATTCATATTTTTTTCCATTAAAGATTGGAATCTGTGGTTGTGCAATGCTTCCACTTATTCCTGCCATAATTTTTAAACACTTTTCCTCCTCTGTTTTCTTTTCAAATCTCTTCAATCTTGCTTGCCTTTTTGCAAATCTTTTCAACTGACTTTTCTTCTCTTTTTGTACCCTTTTGAATGATTGAAATCCTAAAATTCTATCCAGTACAGACTTCTTCAACAGCTGTGATTCCTTTTATTTGTTGTAATCCTTCTTTCTTCTGCCTTGGGGTTGCTAAAAACTTACAGCTCAATCACTTTTGTTTTGATCTTTTTCAATTATGATCTGCTCCTCTGTGGCGGCTTCTTCCAACTGCTATAGCAGTAACAAATCAGTGATGCCTCACCATATTCAAATGCCTTAGACTTTTACAAACTTCTAACCCTTTCGCTAACAATCTCTCTGGGATCTACCAACATGGCTCTGACTTTACTCCAGCTCTGATACCAGTTTGTAGGAGAAAGGTAACATAAAACACAACATTCAACAATAACATTAAAAGAGAACAAAGTTTTAAATTAAAACAGCAAGGACTTTTTATATTAATGCCTTCAGAAAACAAAGAACTGCCATGCTCTTTTCTGCTCATACATTCATTCCAAAACAGAGTATCAGAAAATATTTTTTTTTCATACGCCAAAACAGAGAGTTCTATTTTTTGTTCTTTTCACAAAACTGAATACAAACCCTACGATGGAAGAAGCTTCCAAAATACTCTAAGAGAAGTATCTAAGAAGTATCTAGATACATTGGAGAAGAAGATAGAAGAGGGAAGATAGAAGCAGGAAGAATGATGGAGTAAATGCGGTAGATATGGTAGATATGCAAGGTGGCAGGGAAGATTAAAATGTGTACAGCAAAATGTCCACGTCACCAACATTGACATCTCCTTTTATACTTCCACATTTTGCATACACGTCTACCAAGGAACTTGCAACGTTAAAATCTAACAAAATCCTTCCTTTCTTAAGCTATGATGAACACCCTTCCTTTGGGTACGGGCTGGTAGGATGCTCGCATAGGTTGTGGAATTGGGCTTTATGCCTACCAAATTGTTTCTGTTTGAATGTTTACAATGTCTGGTCAAAAATCCATTTTTATGTATGTCTTGCAATCATCATGTTCCAGGAGACCGCATATTTGTAAGGCATTTAGTTAAACAGTGTCTATGCTTATTATCGCCTTGCATGAGATGATAATTCTTTTTAGGCGTTTTGTTAAACAGTTCCGCACACCTTGTCTTTGTTCCTTCATTTTATTGCATTCCTGTATACCAGAGTGATTGCAACTACAACATCTTATCAACTGAATTATTTTTCTGCTTAGATAAATGTCCATACCGTATTCCTAAACTTCCACTTTGGCGCAGGCAAGGAGGATGCTGGGAAAATGGTGGGGTTAGTTCTACACCTGCCAATTGCATTTATCTTAACATTTCTAATGCCTTTACAAACAAATAAATTTCATGCATATCCTGCAATGATGGCAATACATGAGAATGGCCGTAGAATCTAGTTTTACGCCTGCCAGTTAGGTTAGTTAATCAACTCTGTGCCTATCCTACAATCATTCCCTTTCCACGAGATAACCTATGATTATGAATTTATATCACGTAGTTCATGTGCTTCGACAATGCTTCCACATCTTACATGCAGGTAACTGTATTCTTTGAGGTGTTTTAACAAAGCATTCACGTATCTTCCATATGTCTTCACATTCCTTGCCTTGTTTCTTTTTTTTTTCTGCACGCTTAAACAGAATCCTTATTTTGATGGATGTCAATACCTTGTTCTTCGTTTCCTGTTTTGAGCAGTAGAGAAGAATGCCAAGTCCGCTTTACTCTCGCTAGTTGCTCTCTCTGGAGAGTTTTTAAGTACTCTTTATCATATCCATTTTTTTTATAACCTGCTACCCTTGCGTACTTATCTATGCAATCACAAGTGTGTCGAAGTTTCTAAAGCCTTTCCGACAAATTCATTTACCCCTAGATCTGCAATAATTAGAATTTATATATAGTAAAATTTTATGGGAGATTGATTTCTTTTAGGTTCAAGTTGTAATGTAATGTCATCCAAGTGCTTCATAGAGATTTTACACTGAACATAAAAAAAAATGGTGGAAAATGATTGAGGTGGCTTAATTCTAGTGGCAAGGTTAGTGAATTTAGGTTTGATTTAATAGTGAATTTGAAGAGATGTTAAATGATGGAGTCTATAGGTTGTAAGCACATACCTTTATGTTCCTATAAAAAAGAAAGTGGAGATGAAGAGCTTTCTATGCTTTCAAATAGTTGTTGTGTGGATAATTTTGCATAAATCAAGAAGAAGATGAAACCATAATGAATATTAGATGTCTTTATAAGTATTTTGTAATTATCCAGTATTATTAGGTGTAGCTACCTAAGTTGAATATTGTTATGAGTTTAAGTCATTTTGTATTTCTCTATGGAGTATTAACTTGCAAGTGTGCTCTTTGAATTAGTGTTAATTTTTTCAAAAGGATGAAGAATAGTTATAGAATGTTGATACATGATCAATAGATTGCCCATTTAAAACAGAACTGATGCTCCAAAATCCTTGCTCCAGAAATTTTAAATGATGATGAAAAACAGAATGGTTCAGGATTAAGGGGGAGTGTTGGAATATTTAATCCCGAGCGGCAATGGGAAAGTGCATTTAATGCACTATTAGATGGGATCCATTTTGGATCGTTCCCCCCACTTGCCGTGTCTCGCATGAGCTGGCCAATTATTGTTTCTGGCTATGAATTTAATTCAGATAGGTGAATTTGAATTGGGCGCCAGATTTTGGAAAGGAAACAAAAAAAAAGAGAAAAGAATAGAATGTTTTTCAGTAGATAGAGAAAGTTAGTTTTTTGCAGTAGCAAACAAGGGAATGTTCAGCATAACACAGAACTACAAAAGGGAATGTTCAGGAGATCCTGCACCAGCAAAAGACATTGACAGAGCAGTGCTCCAGTGCTCCGGAATATTTCTAGCATGCAGCATCAGCACAGAAAGCTCCAGTGTGCTAGAACATGCACAATTTTTGTATGAAGTGAAAACAAAACATTTGCTCTGAGTTTTTTTTTTGTTTGTAGTTTTTGATTGTAATCCTTTTAACGAATGAAATAGAAAATCGAATATATTATTTTTGTCTCCTTGTGTTTGTCATCTTTATTGCTATGTGTTTTCATTCTTTGCCCACTCTAGTTGGGTTTATTTTCCCAACACTAAAGAGCCACTATCATTCTTAGAAACAACTTGAAACTCTCACTGGTAAGTATTCCCTCCAACTATCATTGTATCAATTTATCCGTTTGTTAAATCTCTGAATGAGTAATGAGAGTTTGGTGATCTATATATATTCTGAAGCTTCGATTATTTTGATTGATAACCTTGGGATTAAGGCTATGTAGTTTGATCCAGTCCATGTTTGTGTGAATTGGCCTGAAATTTACTATGATCCCTTTTAAACAAATTCATTTTGTGCTAGTTTACGTTTATGCATTCCATTTGATGGTATCTGATTTATGAATGCCTATTAAGCTTTTCCAACCTTAATATCTGTTAAAAGTCCACCATCCTCTATGCCTTAACGGATGTCCAGAGATCCCATTCTGCACAGGCAGGGAGGACCCGACTTTACACCTGCTAATTACGTTTCTTTGTTAGATGTAAAGAAAATAAAAATGAAAATGAAAATCCAATCCTGTCCCTACCCTGCCATCGTGGCAGTTCATGAGACCACACTTCTTCGAGGTATTCTGTCAAACGGTTCACATATCTTGATTATACCTCCACATTTTGCATACACGTCTACCAGGGAACTTGCAACGTTAAAATCTAACAAAATCCTTAGTTTGTTAAGCTATGATGAATGCCCTTTCTTTGTTCTAAATCTTCCATTGAGCACGGGCTGGTAGGATGCTTGCATAGGTTGTGGAATCGGGTTTTACGCCTGCCAAATTGTTTTGTTTGAATGTTTTCAATGTCTAGTCAAAAATCCATTTTTATGCATGTCTGGCAATCATCATTTTCCAGGAGACCGCATATCTGTAAGGCATTTAGTTAAACAGTGTCTATGCTTATTATCGCCTTGCATGAGATGATAATTCTTTTTAGGCGTTTTGTTAAACAGTTCCGCACACCTTGTCTTTGTTCCTTCATTTTATTGCATTCCTGTATACCAGAGTGATTGCAACTACAACATCTTATCAACTGAATTATCTTTCTGCTTAGATAAATGTCCATACCGTATTCCTAAACTTCCACTTTGGCGCAGGCAGGGAGGATGCTGGGAAAATGGTGGGGTTAGTTCTACACCTGCCAATTGCATTTATCTTAACATTTCTAATGCCTTTACAAACAAATAAATTTCATGGATGTCAATACCTTGTTCTTCGTTTCCTGTTTTGAGCAGTAGAGAAGAATGCCAAGTCTGCTTTACTCTCGCTAGTTGCTCTCTCTGGAGAGTTTTTTAAGTACTTTTTATCAAATCCATTTTTTTTATAACCTGCTACCCTTGCGTACTTATCTATACAATCACAAGTGTGTCGAAGTTTCTAAAGCCTTTCTGACAAATTCATGTACCCCTAAATCTGCAATAATTATAATTTATATATAGTAGAATTTTATGGGAGATTGATTTCTTGTAGGTTGAAGTTGTAATGTAATGTCATCCAAGTGCTTCATAGAGATTTTAGACTGAATATAAAAAAAATGGTGGAAAATGATTGAGGTGGCTTAATTCTAGTGGCAAGGTCAGTGAATGTAGGTTTGATTTAATAGTGAATTTGAAGAGATGTTAAATGATGGAGTCTATAGGTTGTATGCACATACCTTTATGTTCCTATAAAAAAGAAAGTGGAGATGAAGAGCTTTCTATGCTTTCAAATTGTTGTGGTGTGGATAATTTTGCATAAATGAAGAAGAAGATGAAACCATAATGAATATTAGATGTCTTTATAAGTATTTTGTAATTATCAGTGTTATTAGGTGTAGCTACCTAAGTTGAATATTGTTATGAGTTTAAGTCATTTTGTATTTCTCAATGGAGTATTAACTTGTGGGTGTGCTCTTTGAATTAGTGTTAATTTTTTCAAAAGGATGAAGAATAGTTATAGAATGTTGATACATGATCAATAGATTGCCCCTTCAAAACAAAAGAGGAGAGAGAGAGTTGTAGCCCTATTTTGGTTTGTGTATAAAAATATGGAGTTATATTACAATGTAAGAAAGGGGATAATATGGTGGGAGAAAATATAAGACAAAGGTAAATGTAGAAGCTAGAAAAGGACCAACAAAAGGAATTGAAAAAACTAGAGTATGAATTGGAGTAGTTCTGGTCCACATTGGAAGAATATGAGACATGTAATAAAAAGATGGAAAAGAGAATGAAATATACAACAAAGTTGTTGAATGAGAAGGTGAAAAAGAATGGTGAAGATAAATACTCACCATGTAAGAAAGGGTTATTTTTCAAGAGGAAAGCCATTGAGTTAAGGATTAGCCAAGGGACAATACTTTAAGAATTGAGAAAGATAAAATATCTTGAAGAGTTGGAAGAAATATTAATGGATAGAAGATCTTTAAATGTGGTTTTCCAAGAGTTTGAGAGAGAGAAAATAAATGAATGGGATGAAGATGAAAAGATAGATGATTGGATTATATTTTTTTTGTTAGGTACCCAAAGAAGGGGGGTATTGAAGATTATAATGTAAGAGGAGGAATTTGAAAACTAAAATGAAGAAGAAAGTTACTTATCATAAGACAAGTTCCAAGATGTTATATTGCTGGAAGAAATTTGCATTAGAGAGGAATCTGCAACAAAGACAGAGATTTTTGGGAGCCCCATATGTGATTAATATTTTTTTAGTTTTAGAGAACAAAACTACCAAGAAGTAGCTAGAGGAATGTCTAAAGAATTCCATGATTAAAGAAAAGAGAGAAGAAAATGATCATCTCTTTCTTGGAGAAGAAATGAGGATGATTGAGAGAGAGATCATAGAAATTTTCATTTGTGATACAAAGGAGGACAATAAAAAATGCAATAGAGGAGGATATTGGAAGAATTTCCTTGTCATGTGAACAAGGTCACATTGAGATAGTAAATGAAGGACACCTCAAAAATATGAAATGGAAAGCATGTCTAAATGGCATATTATAGAGAAGGAGGAAGAACTTATGGGAAATTTGTAGCCTTAACTATATTCCTATTTTTAATTATTTATGTGTAATTGCAATAGGAGGTATGAATGAAGCAAAGAGTCTTAATGGTTTTTAATAGAGGATGACCTCTAAGCCTTCAAGGATTTGGGAAAAGAGGAAGAGCACAATTTGGCAGAGGAAGACGATTTATAATCCAACAAGTTTGGAACAAAAGAAGAAACATTTGAAGAGTTGTAGAAGTATTTAATCTAGTGGGAGGGAAAATTGTGGCCTTATTCTTTGGGTCAAAATGATGGCTCTACCATCTAGCCCAAAATTTTACCTAGAAGTTTGATGTAGTAGCATCTTAGGATAAAAAGCTATCTTACATCACAAAATAAATTGTAATAGTTAGGTTGTTAAGTTTCTCAACATTTTAATTTTTTGAATTTTGTTTTTATGTAAATTAGCTTTCAACTAAGAGGTTCAAAATTTTGAAAACAAGTGGAGAATGACACAAATAAGCTCCCTAGAACTAGGAGGTAGGACAAATAAATTCCTCAAAATCAAGAGGCACGCAGAACTATGTGTTGCTAAATTTAGAAGTGGCTTTTAATGACTAAATCTTTTAGGAACAATTGTTACATGATTTCTAAACATAGAGTTATCTTCCAATTAGGAGGGTGTGTCTTGTGAGAAAACAAGAATATTAAAGTGAAGATATGTAATGATTTAGAGTAGATGGAGTTAGGGAGGAATTGGTTGTGAGTTAGATTTTGAGATGGGAGTTCTCAGTTATGTATAGTCTTTCTTTTACTTGTAAATATACATTGTTATAGGATATTTCCTACATAGAGTGTTGTACTAAGATTGATACTTCACTATCTATGTTCTACTATATATCATGGATGTTCTTCAATTATTTGTTTACTTGTGTTTTGTGAAGAATCTAAATGTTTTAGTTGTGAACTAAGAATCTAACCCACTATATCAATTTTACTTTTGCATGCATCATCACAGTAGTTTGTGTGCAAGTTAAAATGGAAAAAATAAATAATGGTGTTAAATGAATATTCATGTCATTTCCCCTTATGTTTTAGATTCACAATAATTAGGTTATTCTTATGTATTGACTAGTGTGTCAAATGAACTATTTTTGTATAAAAGTTGGCAAATAAACTTATCCATATTCTACCTTCACATATCATAATGGTCTTAATTGGCATGCTAAATCTACCATTTTTGCACATTGTTTTAAATCAAGAAGTGCAAAATTGATCTAGGGCATTTCTACACCTATGGATCTAAACCTTGAACTTATTAAATTTAAATACCTAAATTAGGCACGAGTTGACTAAAGCATGAATTATTTTTTAATTAGACAAATTACAATGGTGTATCTAATAGCTAACCCTAATTCATTTGAATAACTTTTAAATCAATTGTAAATGATAAAATGCATTATATAAACATTCTATTATCATCCTAGGAGCATGCTGCATGTATGTCTATGGTATTTGATCCTAATTCTCCGATGTTGAATCAATTCCTTTATGGGCTTGATCAAAGGAGAATTTTATAAACAATGTTGATCAACATCATTTTCTTAATCACAAGTATATTAGATCAAAGTGAACCATGTCCAATCATCAAAATTTTGTCAAATCATTTTTTAAGGTGAAATTTAGATCTATACCCCAAATTATAACCTTTCGTTACAATCTTTTCCTCATCTAACTAAATGCTAAATACTTTTAATTATTTTATATTGACATTGATTACATATTTATTTTACTAGTTGACCCATAATGCTTATGTTAGCCTGCATATTTTACTTTGAAATGACATCACGTTTTATAAATTGAGAAATTGAAATATATATTTGTAAAGAAAAAGTTGCACTTGTGGGAGGCAAAGGGCAAAAGATGCGACTCAAAGGCCCGAGACCCTTACAACAATCGGCGCCTTTTGAAATATTTTAACGCCTTTGATTTATTTCGCATTCCCTCTGGAAGTACAAAACTAGTTGCGCTTGCTATATCTGCTCTTACATGCCTTCTTTCTTCCTGGTAATTTTTGAAGCACCATGGGTAATGCAGGACAATTCGAGGATTATGACTATGACCCTCCGGTACCCACTTTCATCCTTCCTCCTACTCATCCATTACCCTCATTTCTATGTCGCTTAGAGGAGCCACCCCTTCCCTATCACTGCCAACAAAGAACGACGACTGAAGATAATGATAATGCTCAATACGCATCCGCTCTTCAACCTCCCCTTAGGTTTGATCTTTTTTTTTTCCTCTCTAATGGGATATGTTTACCCTTTTGCAGTTTTTAAACAAAATCTTCGGGAAGGCATTTTGGTGCAAAATTAGAAGAATTGTTTTAAACATAACTTTACTCGTTTTTGAGATATGGACTTGGCGTCCTATAGCCTGAAAGTGGATTTTCCATTCTTCAAAATTACAGGTAAGTGAAAGTGGTCTCCGTCTTTCTTCTACCAGGAATGATATTCGATCACGCAAACTTTCGCCTGTGGCTGGCGCTTCTGGTAGAAGTCCTGTTCACACCAACATAGACAGAGGCAGAGATAGGATTGGAGATAAATACAATGGCAGAGACAAGGAAAGGGATAGAGATAGAAGTAAATATAGAGAGACAGATGAGCACGGACATAGAGATGGCGGAAGGGCAGGGCGAAGGGCAAGTAGCAGTGGTAGAAGAAGGGAAAGAGATGCTGTTAGTCGTAGTCGCAGTCGACTCAGGGAATGGCATAGCAAAACTCCTGCACTTAAACATGAACAAGCTCAATGGCCAAACAGAGGTTATCATCCACAATTAACATCGTATCCTCCTCATCCACCGAGATACTCAGCTTGTAGAGGATATGAAGAGAGAAGAAGAAATGAGACAGTCAGTCCTCCGGCTCGACGTCGGCGGGAGAGTGGGAGAGAAGAAGCTGAGGCCCTTGCAGAGGATACTGGTTCAATGTCAGCTGATGTAAGTCTTTCTTTTTGATGTCGTAACGTTTGTGGGATAAAAGGGTATATCCAGATAGTGCATTGTATTCAATGTATCTACTAAACGATCAAATGGTTGACTACAACGGCTTTAGGAAAATTCACCGCCAGCCATTTACCATTGGAAAATTCACTGTCATGAAAAATTCATCTCAAGGAAAATTCACCACCAGCAATTAAAAGTTTGTCATTAATTTTCCATGGCAGTGAATTTTTTATGTTGGTGAATTTTCCTTGAGGTGAATTTGACGTGGAGATGAATTTTCCTACGGTGAATTTTTCGACGATAAATTGCTGACGGTGAATTTTGAAGATAAATGAATCAACAGTCTTTTGTTTTATCGCAGCTTTTACAGTAGATTGCATACTGCGCATGCATGTTTCATTTAGCTTTAGTTTTTAGAATTTTGCTTTAAAGCATAATAAAGTTGCAGTCATATGCAGTTGTTTTCTTTTCTAGTGATTGTTTAAGTTTTTATGTCCATGTTCGATGGATATGTTTCTTGCTTTATTTTTTCTGTTAGCTTTATTTCTTGCTTTCTCTAGAAGCTTTGTTTTTTAGCTTTCTTAGCTTTGTTCTTCTACAGCTTATTCGCTGTCCTCAAATCTCTTTAAATAGAGATCTTTGTAATAGTGTTAAACAGACAGTTTTGAATACATAGAAATATAATATAGCCGAATATCATTATCTTCGGTCTACTGTTTATTGTTTAAGCTTTCTATTCAATTCTCTGCAAATTATAAGTTTATGAAATAGTTTATCAAGTTTATAGTTTTTGTTAATGTGAGCTTTAGAATTATATCTTTCATTTGGTATCAGAGCAGGTTGCAACTTTTTTTGATTGTGCAGATAGCAAGGTTAAAGAAGCAGTTATCTCCAAATGGCCAATAGCAACAGTTTACCATTTCAGCTTCCATTGTTTTCTGGAGACAACTATGATTATTGGAGTATTAAAATGAAGACCCTACTATTATCCCAAGAACTCTAGGAATTAGTGGAAGTAGGATACCCAGAACCTGCAGATCAAACTACATTAAATGCCTTGACACAACAACAAAAAAATCAGTTGAAAGAAGACAAAAAGAAGGATAACAAAGCTCTTTTCACCATTCAATCTGCATTGGATGTTTCAATTTTCCCTCGAATTGCTGGTATGACAAAATCAAAGGATGTATGGGAGGCTTTACAAATTGCATATCAAGGTACAAACAAAATCAGATTGGTAAGACTTCAAAGTTTTCAAAGAGAATTCACAAATTTAATGATGAAGGAAACTGAGTCTATTCATGAGTTTATTACTAGGGCTCAAGGTGTTGTGAATCAGCTTAGGATTCAAGGGGAAACAATAACTGAACAAACAATTGTAGAAAAAACTCTAAGATCCCTTCCTCCTAAATTTGATCCAGTGGTGATAGCCATTGAAGAATGTAAAGATTTAACTACTTTCAAAGTTGCAGAGTTGACAGGTTCTTTACAATCTCATGAAGAGCGTATGCAACGTTCTACAGAAAGTTTGGTGCAAGCTTTCCAGTCTTCTGTAAAACTTGAAGAAAAGTATCCTTCCTCTCACACCACTAAATATCAAGGTGAATCTTCTTCTAATAATAGAGGACAAGGTAGAGGAAGAGGAAGAGGAAATAACAGAGGACGAGGACGAAGTTCTGTAGATCGGAGGAGTATCCAGTGCCGATATTGTGAAAGGTATGGTCATTATGATCTGAGTGCAGAAAGAAGAAATCTGACTTGAATAAGTCAAGAGCCAATTATACAGAAGAGTCTTCTGCAGATACAAAACATTCCACATTCTTCACATGCAATTTGGCAAAAGAACACCAAGAGGATGTCTAGTTCTTGGACAACGGTTGCTCTAATCACATGACAGGTAAATCTGATCTCTTTGTCAAGTTAGATGATTCAATACAAAGTCAAGTTAAATTTGGAGATGATAAGGAGGTTGATGTAATGGGAAAAGGTACCCTTGCAGTCAAGACTAAGCAAGGAGAAACTACTCATATTCATGATACTTTGTTTGTGCCAATGTTACAACATAATATTTTGAGTATTGGGTAGCTTATTTGATAAATCTAACAATCATCATCTTGTAGCAAAGACTTGTATGACAGAGAATAGATTGTTTCCTCTCACATTAGTTTCTAGTTAGTTGCATGCACTCAAATCAACTACAAATGATTTGTGGTTATGGCATCAACGATATGGTCATCTGAATTTTCAATGGTTATCTTTGCTCAATAAAAAGAATATGGTAAGAGGGATTCCTCCAATCAAGGCAAAAGAAGAAGTTTGTTCAGGGTGTGCACTTGGCAAGCATCATCGAGATAGTTTTCTGGTGAAAAAATCTTGGAGGGAAAAATCTCCTCTAGAGCTTGTGCATGCTGACATTTGTGGTGGCATGCAAGAGGAATCATTGGGTAAGAACCTTTATTTTTTTACTTTCATTGATGATTACTCTCACCACACTTGGGTTTATTTTCTTAAGCAATAATCTAAAGCCTTTACATGCTTGAAGATTTTTAAAGCTATGGTTGAAAAATAGAGTGGGTATCATGTCAAGATACTCAGAACAGATAGAGGGGGAGAGTTTACTCTAATGAGTTTGCTGATTTTTGTATCAAGAATGGCATACAAAGACAACTTACTGCTGCATATACACCTCAGCAGAATGGTATTGCTGAAAGAAAGAACCGTACCATCATGGAAATGGCACGAAGCATGTTGCAGACAAAAAATATTCCAAATACTTTTTGGGGAGAAGCAGTTGCCACTACAATATATATTTTGAATAGAAGTCCCACGAAAGTAGTTCAAAACCTCACTCCAATGGAAGCTTGGAGTGGTCACAAGCCTTTAGTGGCTCATCTTCGAGTCTTTGGATGTTTGGCATATGTGCATGTTCCAATTCAAAAGCGGAAGAAGTTGGATGCCAAATCCCAACTTTGTATCTTTGTGGGATATTCTACTGCAACTAAGGGATATAGATTCTATAATCCTGACACAAAGCAATGGATTGTTAGTCGAGATGTGATTTTTGATGAAGGGGGAGTATGGTAGTGGAAAGATGTTGTGCAGAAAAATCCATCAATAATCATAAGCATGGAAGATAATAGTGTTCCTCCTCTCCCCACAAGCTCAAGTGGAAGTTCAAGCTCAAGTTCCAGTCCTCCAAGTTCACCCAGTTTTTCTAGTAGCACAAATTTAGATAGTGATTCACCTCCACCATCACCTCCACCATCAGTTCCAAGAAAGGTACGAAGTTTGGTTGATATTTATCAGAGGAGTGCAAATATAGTTCCAGTTGTTAATTTTTCTCTACTTAGTACAATTCAAGTTGAACCCTCTATGTATGAAGAAGCAGTGAAAGAACTAGTATGGGTTAATGCTATGAATGATGAAATGAATTCCATTCATAAGAATAATACTTGGGAATTAGTGCAACTTCCCAAAGATAAACAGGTGATTGGTGTGAAATGGATTTACAAAGTCAAATATCATGCCGATGGTTTAGTGGAACGACATAAGGCAAGATTAGTTGCCAAAGGATTTGCACAAACTCCTGGAGTTGATTATGCAAAAACTTTTGCTCCTGTGGCTAGACTTGATATAGTAAAGATTATATTGTATGTAGCTGCAGAGTACAAATGGTCAATATTTCAAATGGATGTGAAATCAACATTCCTTAATGGTTATATAGATGAGGAAGTTTATGTGGAACAACCTATGGGTTATGAAGTTCAAGGAAAAGAACACTTAGTCTACAAGTTGAAGAAAGCTCTTAATGGGTTGAAGCAAGCTCCTAATGCCTGGTATGGTAGAATTGACAGTTATTTCATGAAGAAGGGATTCAACAAAAGCCACTTAGAGCCAACCCTGTATGTCCAATGTATTGGTAATGATATTGTCATAGTTTTCCTTTATGTTGATGATATTATTTATACAGGTAACAATAAAGCTCTCATAGAGAAGTTTCAAGAAAAAATGAAACAAGAATTTGAAATGTCAGATCTGGGACTCCTGCACTATTTTCTTGGTGTGGAGGTACTACAAATATCAGAAGGTATATATATTTCTCAAACCAAGTATGTTGTTAATTTATTGAATAAATTTAGAATGGTGGCATGCAAAGCACTTGCAACCCCCATAGCAATTGGTGAGAAATTAACCAAGGAGGTTTTAATCCCAAGGTTGATGCTACTTTATATAGAAGTTTGGTTGGTAGTCTCATGTACCTCACAACCACTAGACCCAATATTATGTATGTTGTGAGCCTCACTTCTCAGTTCATGCAGGATCCACATGAGTCTCATTGGCAAGCTGCTAAAAGAATTTTGAGGTATGTGAGTGGTACACAAAATTTTGGAATTCATTATTCTCCCACTAAACAGTTTGAGTTAGTTGGTTACACAGATTCTGATTGGGCTTGTTTAGTGGATGATAGAAAGTCTACATTATCTGGATATGTTTTTTCACTTGGTTCTGGAGTTGTTTCTTGGAGTAGTAAAACACAGGCAACGGTGGCTCTTTCTTTAGCAAAAGGGGAATACATGGCAGCATCATCAGCAAGTTCTCAAGCGGTATGGATAAGGAGGATATTGGCAAATCTAGATTTGGCTCCTGAGCATCCAACCACCATTTATTGTGATAACAATAGCACTACTTCCATGACAAAGAATCATGTGTTTCATGCCAGAACGAAAGACATAGAGATCCGACATCATTACATTCGTGACTTGGTTCAAGATGGACAAGTGGAGCTGTAGTTTTGTCCTACAACTGAGCAAGTTGCTGATATCTTTACCAAGGCTCTTACTACAACAAGTTTTGTGGCCTTGAGAAATCAGTTGGGACTCACCCCTATTGATTATTCAAGGGGAGATTGAAGATAAGAATGAATCAATAGTCTTTTGTTTTATCGCAACTTTTATAGTAGATTGCATACTGTGCATGCATGTTTCATTTAGGTTTAGTTTTTAGAGTTTTTCTTTAAAGCATAATAAAGCTGCAGTCATAGGCAGTTGTTTTCTTTCCTAGTGATTGTTTAAGTTTTTATGTCCATGTTGGATGGATATGTTTCTTGCTTTATTTTTTTTGTTAGCTTTATTTCTTGCTTTCTCTAGAAGCTTTGTTTTTTAGCTTTCTTAGCTTTTTTCTTCTAAATAGAGATCTTTGTAATAGTGTTAAACACACAGTTTTGAATACATAGAAATATAATACAGCCGAATATCATTATCTTAGAATATAAAAATGATTCACAGTACATTGTTGCATGCGGTAGAAATGTTAAGATTAGCTTAAAAACTTTCAATCTGGATATGGCCATAACTTTTTCTTGGACTAGGTTATATTTTCTTCAAAGTTATATTGTATTCTAGCTGTAACTCGTAGCTTAGAATTGAATTGGTGGGTGTTGCAGGATATCTTGGAATTTTACAATCCAGAGAACAACCAAAAGTTCAATGAGATGTACAGTCACCCACATGACCCTCTTCCAAACCATATTCGTGAGTTATCGCAGTTTGATGGCCCAAAAAATCTGGCTTCTCCCAGCCGTGAAGCTATTGATGCAGCGTCTGCGAGACAAGTAGAGCTTCTCCCTAATTACAACAATTGCTTACAAATTGAACAGGAAATTAGGAACAATTTAAAACAATCAACAGATTTTCTTATATCTACCGTGAAGAACACTAAAAAGCTTAAAGAAAGCCGATTTTCTTGTACCCAACAACACCAGAGATTGCAAAATGAACATTCAACATTGCTGGCAAAAATGATCCCCGTTAATGAAAGCTGGATGGACATCACATCAAAAGAACTGGGTTTGATTACAGCAGTGTTAGATAACTTAAAATTGATGGAGACTGCAGATGGGTTCAATGAAATTGACAAATTAAATGCTGAATCTAATGAACTGCAACGCCAACTAGAACAAATCAGGGAAAATGGCCTCGAAATACACAGGCAGCTCCAAGCATTCAGAGACGCGGAGAAGAATATTGCAAATAAGTTAATTGAGGCGGCCAAAAAAGAGTTCGAATGTGCACGTCAAGAGTTGTACAGATCATGTCCAGATTTGGCAAACAAATTTGATTAAAACATTGAATTCGTTATAGAACTGTCGTTGAATCTTGATAAACAAGAGCCTAGTTTGTTTGTTTATGTGACCTTACTGGTTATGTAATTTTTATTTTGGACTCTTTGCTCGTTTTCTTGGGTGAAGAATTATCTTACGAGTTGTAACTTTCACAAATTATCATCCCAAATTTTGAAACTTCTCAATATTACAGAGGAATATTTTAGCTAGGACCAACTGTATCAGGGATCGTCCCACATCTAGACCGCTCTTTAATATTTTTGTTTATAGTTCTATAAAATTTTCATTTTATTGGTATAATTCTGGCAAATGTAACATTTATGTGAGGAAATAAAGTGTAGTTTCTTGGTATAGGTCTAATAAACATTTAAATTATATAAATAAGCAATTACTCTTCGTGTAGTTAAGTATTCTAATTCCATGTTTATATATCTATATATGATGATGATGATTTCAAATTATTATTAAATTTTATTGTAGTTTATTTCGCAATTTCTTTGTTTTAATTTTAGGTTTTAAGTTCAAATTATCAAATAGAATACCACATTAACATATTTTTTGTTGAGGTGTTAAAGAGACTTAGATCAATCATTATGACATCATGATTGCAAACCTAGAAATAGTGAAGTACTATTCTCAATTAATGTAGTTGTTTAATTAAAAAAATGGTGCATAGTCTAATGAGACAACTATTTTTTCGGGTAAGAGAAAAAGGTTGGGGGTCAGTTGAGAGGAAAAAATGATTTCAAGAAAGAGATATTAGATTTGGTAAAAATATATATTGATTAAGGTTTGGATAACTAATCTTGAACAAATATTCATTTTTAGAAAAAATGGATATTCATTACAAACAAAAATTAATCAATTTAAAATAGATATTTGTTATGCACAAAAATGTATATTAATTATACTCAAAAGCGGTTTTTTCTTTTTTAAGTAGATCTGATTTTTTTGCAAAAGAATGGATATACATTTTATAGAATCTTTTAAAAAGTATTTCTTGCAAATAAATATCCATTTCAATTGGATAATTTGCATTTTAATTCAAAAAAATTCCCCAAATTTATATTGGTTTTATGCTTGGAAATTCAAACCAAATTCTTAGACCTACAAATATACTATCATGATATAATCCATTACTAAAACTAAGTTCAACAATATGATTGATGACTTTATTTTAATGAAAATGAGAATGTCTACTTTTAAAATACATATTTAAAAAAAAAACTTAATTTTATAATTGTTAATTAATTTTAATCAAAAGGTATCATAAACATTAAATGACATATTTCAAAAGTTAATAACTTTTGATTTTGAAAATTAGTTTAAGAATAACTATACAAGTGCAAGTTAGATATCATGCTTTAGAGACTAGGAAAAATATTTTAAGATTGTGTTAGGTAGAATAAAGTGGGTGCATGAAGGGTTTTAGATTCACCTTAATCATACTAAATAATAAATATAAAATATAAAATTGATAAAAAAATATTAAAATATTCATCCTAAGCATCAATATTAATTGTAACAATGAAAATAAGGTGCCCCACCTTTGAGGAGATGGAGCACAAGGATAGGGTTCCTATTTCACACTTGTTACACTCAAGGAAACTTTAAACATCTCAATCCGAAGGTGGAAAGGGGGAAAGAGATCTTGCAATAAGGTGTCCTAGCATGTCATAAGAGATTAAAAGAGGGTTCACCACCAAGATAGGGCTTGGAAAGACAAGAAATAAATGAAGCATGCAAAGTACCATGCAAAACCTAACTAAATGTCCTAGGAAATAAAAGTGAAATGTAGAATAAAAGACTAAGAAAGTACAGAGGTGCACTTGGAAGAAGGATGAGGTCAGAACAAGCTTCAAAACCCTAAAATCTTATTGTTTAATTCCCACTAGGACTTATACACCATTCTGGGCAATTTAGTCCTAGACTAGGGTTTTTGTGCCAAAACTAGAATCTCACAGTGGTTGATTTGAATTCATTGAAATTTGGAAAATGTGCTATACTGGGACTCATATGCCACAAGTGGCATATCAGTCCCACTCTGCTTTTTCAGAGGGTTCAGACTTGAATCTACTCCCTTATCTCTGCTCTTTCTTCCACACTTCGTTTTCGGGCCTAAAACCCTAATTTGCAACTTGTAGGTGACTTTTCCTGAAGATAACAACCTTTTGACAACTTGATAACTTTCTTCAACCTTGCAACCTAGTCTTCAAAGGATCTCCAAGTCTCAATGCACCTAGATCTACAATCACACATTTAAAGAGAGAGAAAAACTTGTTGATTATTAGGAAATAGAGGTTTGCCTTGGTCAAACCCCATTTAGGTAATTAAACCTTGTGATGAAACAATGATATATGAACATGAAAAATGAATAATGATACCTTGAATGATGTATTGGGATGTAAATCAACAATCTAACATGAAGTGGCCATGTAGAATGTAGATCTTGATTTTGAATTGGATATGAAACAATGCTTGCAAATGGATCTTTAATACAACATCACACCACTAGCTCAACAACATGCTTGATATATTATGATCTTGACATGAGGATGGATCTTGAATTGTTGCAACAAATGATGAAGAAATACGCTCTTGAATGCCTTAGAAATTCTCTTGAATGTCGATGAATACTTTTGTAAACTCTTGAATTCTCTTGTGAGCTCAAATTTTCTATAAGGCATGCTCTCTTGTGTGGACACTGGAAATGGATGCTTCACTTCCTTGTCCACAAAATGGATACAAGGAGAGGGATCCAATTTTGCAATATTCACATTCAAGGACACCTTAGAGATCTCAATCCATTAAAGGATGTGAGAGATCTAACTATAAGGTATCCTTGGAGATGATTGAGACAAGAAAGGGGTTCACCATCAAGTGTAAACTTGGAAAACATAAAATGTTTTAAAACACAATGTGATATGCAAAAAAATGCTAAATGACCTAAGAAAACCCCTAAAAATGTAAATAAAGCAGAACAGAAAGTAAATATATGAATGGCATGCACCTAGAAACCTTGAAGAGACTAGAAATAGCTCTGAAATTTTAAAAATGTTGATTTTTAAGCCTAGTGGGACTCATTCGCCATTCTGGGCGAATCAGTCTTGATTCTAGAAAACTACATCGGAGCCTGTTTTAGCCAAATGGGTATCCAAATCCATAAAAATCTCTAAAAAATAGGTATAGTGGGACTCATTTTCCACTCTTGGCGAATGAATCCACTTTGAATTTTCTAGAAACTCAGAAGTGGAATTTGTAGCTCTCGGTATGCTCAATCTATACCTCCAATCGTCTGATCCGAAACCTTGATTTTTGGGGCTGTAAGTGACGTTTTGTGAAGATTTTGACCTTGCCAATAGGGAGATGACTTCAACAAGTTTGAAACCTAATCTTCAATGATCTACATGCCTTTCAAAGCACCTATATCTACAATCACACAAAGAAAGAGAGAAAATGTTGATTGTTAAGGAATAGGGGTTTGCTTGGTCAAACCCCTTTTAGGTACTTAAACTAGAATGATGAAGTAAGATAATGAAGCATGAATATGAAACAATGCATTTAGAACCTTTCCATGATGATGGATCTTGAATTGCTGCAACAATTGATGAAGAATCTTACTATTGAATGCCTTGGAAATGATCTTGAATGCTATCTTGATGACCTTGTGAAGACTTGAAATGCCTAAATATTGCTTGCTTGACTTGAAAACATGAATAACCTTTTGTTTCTTGCATTACTTGGATTACTTAGGATGAAATGAGGATTTGACAAATTTTTTATATAGGAGAGGCACTCAAATGCTCGTTATTTTGATCCTCAAGGTCGACATTCATCAAAATTCAAGTTAGAATTACAATTTTTCCACTCAATTTTGAAAAAGTCCCCAAAAGGGACTCATTCACCACACTTGGTGAATGGGTCCCACCTACGGGGACTCATTTTCCCAAGGTGGCGAATGAGTCCCACCTTGAGGTTTTTGAGGTGGGTCTTCAAGATTTCAAGATTTTAAAGTGTTTTTATTGGGATATTAGTCAAAATATGCTTTGAGATGCAAAAATAAGGGGCCTAGGGGCCTATTAATGATGATATAAAGGATGATTAGGGCTAGGGACACAAAGTTCAATGTGAAAGTATGATTAAATACACTCTACAACATTAAAATGAGGTCCACTTAGCCTAGAAAGGCACGAGATCCAATATGAATATGTAAAACACATTACAAGACTAGATTCAGGCTAAGTTTAGTTTACAAGCCTTCTAGATTAATGTGAAAATACAATTAAATACATTTTATAACATTGAATTAGGATAGAATTAGGTTAATTTAGCTTAAAACAGGCCCAAGACCTAATGTGGATGTGTAAAATGCCTCACAACACTAGATCAAGGCAACATTAAGTCCAATTTATCATTAATTATTTCCAAATCACACAAGGAAATGGCATACTTTTTCAGTGGTCACGGCTTGAAATTATTAGGTCACTTGATTGCTTGCTAGGTCAAAATGAGTGAAATAGCCTTGTATTTATACTTGTTTATGCCAAATTTTGCAAAATTACAACACTACAAGCTGACATCAAATCTAGGAGAAGTGCTAGAAGTGGCGTATGAGTCCCATTAGGCTAGGATTTGGGACACATTTTTCAAGAAAGGATTAGATTGATGTGAAATCAGGATTGAGGCCCCAAAACTTAGGTGGGACTCATATGCCCAAGGTGGCATATGAATCCTAGATCACTAAATATAAGCCATACAATCCAAAAACACATGAATTATAATTGGATATTGGTTTATGTTGGGATTATCCTCAGAAAGAAGTATTAATTAAGGGTTGTGGATGCAAAATAAGGCCAAATAAGGCATAAAGAAGCCAAATTTATTAATATATCCATAGATTAGAGTGAAAGTGTAAAGGTATACTTTACAACACCCTAAATAAGGAATAATCAAGTTCATTTAGTTTACAGGGGTCCTAAATTTAATGTGAAGGTGTAAATAAATACACTTTGCAACACTAAATTAAGGAAAAATTATGTATATTTATCTTAAAAGGACCCTAAACCTAATGTTAATGCATAAAAAACTTTACAACCCTAGATCAAGGTGACATTAGCTTCATTTTAACATCAATTTTCCCAAATTAAGTGCAAAAATGTAAAGGGGTACATTTTCCATCATTACATTTAGCCCCCACTTTAGTGAGGAAGAACTTGCTTCAAACTCGTGCACTAAAGTAAACATTCAAGAGGGATCCAAGTGTACCAATACGGATGGTCTAGAATAACAAGGGTCAAAGGAGGTGGCCAGGCCCCCAGGATCCGAGATCCTACATCAAACCGGCATAAGAGGAAAAGGACACGCACAAGGTGTATAATATGCAACATCAAGATACACAAACATGCAATGTCAATGACTAAAGAAAGAAAAATAAAAACAAGCAAAAATAAAAAGAGGTGGATCAATCTTTGAACATTTTTCCCCCACATTATAGATTAGATCTAAGCTATTTGTCCAAAAATGTATGGTCACTCTAAGGAAACAAAAATTCAAGTTGTCCATTGGGTGAGTATCCAAAAAGGGTAGCTTAGTGATAAAGTCATGCCTATGTATTGGCTTCTCACCATATAATGAGAAAGTCGTACCCACATTTAGGCTTCTCATCATATGCTAACCATACCAAAGCCATAGCTCTTGATAACTTTGAAAAAACGCCACAAAACAATAAAATTTGAGCTTCATGAGGCAAGCAAATCTTCATATGCTTGAAACTCATGAACAAATAAGATGGCACCACAAGCAAGCAAAGTATGTTATGCAAGGTGGCCATATAACAAAGATTGTAAGTGCAACATAGTGTAAGGTGCACATTTAAAGGGATTTTTCTTAGTTCATATAAGGTCTCTTCTTAGGAAACATCATGCATAATGCCTCGAGGAGAGGACAAGTCAAAGAAATATCATTCTCTCAGAGGAAATCAAACCCAATGACACCAGCAAGAAAAGGACGCATCGCAAGAAGAAAGAAAATTGCATAGTGAAACATGAGAGTTGATGTAATGTCACATGTGATTCAGCTTAAGGTATGTCATCCAAATCCCAAGCTTGCTCTTATATGTACACGAAAGGCGATCAAGTAGCTAGAAGAGACAACGACAAGTGACATACGAGGATAATGCTACTTAACCCCTTGCCCCCCCACTTAATGCAAAACAAGGATGAGTCGAAATGATTGATGGAGATCAATATCAATTAGAGGAGTTAGGTGCTCCCACATAAGGAAGAGCACCACACTCCTTAAGATGTTGGATTTTATTATTCAAAGCCTTACATTCATTAGTAGAATGACCATGAACTTTATGATATGCACAAAATGAACTCTTGTAGTAAAATTTCTTTCATGTTCTTGGAGGGAGAGATATCAAATGATCTTGGAGGATTCTCAACAAGATACCCTATTGATAAATAGCAAATGTTCCTTTATTTTGTGACAAATATATCCCTTGCTTAGTACAGGATGCCATACTTACACAAGACTCTTTATATTGCAAGATTTTGTAGTCTCCTTTACGAGAGGGTGTAAAATATATGAAATTCAAATCATTAGTGTTTTGCATGATGAAATTGATGTTAAGTGAGGATTTCTTTAATTCTTTCATTTCTTTCAATAGACAAAAACCAAGGCCACTAGTGTCTATTAGCTCAAGATGCACTAATGTTAAAGTTGTCTTAGAGGAATCTTTTGTAATAGTGTTGATATTAAGTGAAGGCTTGTTGGCTTCTTTCGAGGGACAATAACCAAGACCACTAGTCATTCCTTGCATGTTAGGCTCTATAGGGACAAAAATACCCTATTCTCTAGCACCACATCCTTTTCAACTATATCCAAGTTGTTTCATTTCTTTTAGAGTTGGTGGTCATTTATAATCAGCTTCATCAAAGTTTGTTATATAGTTTTCTTTTTCTTCTAAAGTAGTTGAGGTAAATGCTTTTGAAGGGTCATCTAAATTTTTTTTTGGTCTATTACCACTTTTTATTTTCCCTTTTTAGAGTCTTTACATTTATGACCTCGTATTCTCCCATGAAAGATGTGAAATCTAAGGAACCCCAAACATATTCTAATAGCTTCCAAGTGGATGGAAAATGGATGAAGGGCGTGGAATTACATTATCAAAAATAATTTTCTAAGGTATGAGGTATGTAAATGGGGAATTTGCAAGGGGTGCAAATTCATGCCATTACAGGGATTAACATAAAAATGATAAGGTCAAAGACAACAAGGAGAAGGATGTTAAAGACCTATTCTTTATTCAACAAGTAATGGATGATTCAATATTTCCAAGGGTTGTATCAAATAATTGCAAACAAGCTTGGGAGTTATTAGAAACCACTTATCAAGGTAATATGAGTAAAGTAGCTAAGTTACAAAATTGAAGAAGTTTTAAAAATCTTCAAATGAGAGGATTTTAATCTATGGATCATTTCTTTATTGAATTAATGAATATTATTAATCGAATAAGAACTCATGGGGAAAACATAAGTGATCAAGAAGTACAAGAAAAGGTTCTTATAATTTTTCCTAGTTAATTTGATGCAATTGTTATTTCTATTGCAGAATCAAAAGACTTAGCTCAACTATCTATAGATGAACTATTGGGATCTTTATTATTGTTACCAAATTTCACTCATAGCTCAATTTGGTAGAGCTGAAACAATTGGTTGCTTTTAAAAGCAAAGGGTATTCATAAATTTCTGCTATGCTTAAATTATTGCACAACAGGGATGCTTTCAAATGGAATTCAATTTTTATTATGCAATGGTTTACAACAGAAATAAATTACATAATTTGTGTGACATTGTTGTCTTTCATTCATTTTACAAAGGAAGTATACACAAGATTTCATGAATATTTCTATTTTATACATTGAGATCAAAAGAATGCTTAAATGTCCCACACAAACTGTGGGAGTATCTAAACTAATACAACATAAATATAGACTATACAACTGAAGATAAAAAAAGAAAAACACATGAGGAGAAGGTATATCCATCATTTCTTGTGGAAAAATCTTGTGTTGATCTTCTTTGTATCCAACTGCTCTTTGTTGCTAATCTTCAGTTGAACCTACATGATGATGAAAGGATTGGGTTAGAGCCTCGGATATCAATCTCATCATATGTCCTATCAATATAAATATAGCCTATATCTATTATGCATTAAATCAAATGAGCATTTATCAAATGTATGCAAGTGATCCAAAATCAAATCGTCAAATGAAAGTAAAATCATTAGGAAGAGCTTTGAGCTTTATTGTTTTATCTAACTTGTTTGTTCACTGTGTAGGTACATGTTTATTTATCATTTCATGATTCATCTAGTCCAACATCATAGCATGTGGAGTAAAATGGACTCCCACAAGGGTTGAGCACAACATGTTATTCCCTTTTAGTTATTGAGGTCAAATACTTGATTTTATTCAATAATTATAGTTTTAGTCATAGGATTGTCATAATTCCAAATTTAAGACACTGAAAGGAAGTTTTCCAACATGAAACAATGCATAATGTAGATAGTAATGAAGGGGCATATATCATGATCATGCACAATTTCATGCTATCATCACAAAAAATGATCAAATCTGAGTTTATTGGATGGTATAAATCACCTTGAAGACAAGCTTCTAACAGTGATTGTCATGTTTGCATTAAGAGCATTGTTATGAAGTAGATTAGAAGACATCCAAGCACAAGAACATTGATAGCATAATATTGGAGGACAGTCATTAATGAGTTCACCAAGGGAAGTGAAGTTGAACTATGTAAAATATAGAGGAATCTTCATAGGGCGGTCAAAAGGGAATGATGTGACATGTTAGTCTAATGAAGAGGATAGCAACCATGCAAAGACAGTGATGAAAAAAATTCAGTGGAGAGGCTATGAGACTTTGACTGCTGTAACAATAATAAAGGAGTAGCAGTCATATTTGATGAACAAAAGGAGTATGACATAGTGCAATTATTGCAAGGGTAGAGTTAAAAAAAAATAGTCCAATAGGCTAATGGCAAAGGCATAGTGTTGTAGGTATCTCGAAGTCATTGAAGAAAGCAAGTAAGGTAATGAATTATTCCTTGCAATGGGTTTTATGACTAAGAGTATTCAGCTAACAACAAATGATTTCAAATTTCCTTACATCTATGATTCATGACTGAGAAAAGCATGAAAGTTTAAGTTGTCAGTAATATTGCAAAGCATTGTGTTTTGTGAGTTTAACATGTCATGCAATGATGATGATAATTCAAGGATGAGAGCACATTTGAGTATAGGGCAAGACCAATGTGGAATAATTTCATAATAGTAACATTTATTACCCTTAAAGTGAAGACCTCAACACAGTCAAAGTCCATTATCAATGATCTCAACGCATGGAATATTAGAGGTTGATAATGAGGTCTTCATAATGCCTTGAGTGAGGGGTAGATACTTGTACAAGAATGATATGATTCCCAAAAAATGCACTAAAACTTTGAGGGAAGAATGTTCAAATTGCTAGTAAGGTCAATATCAAAATATAGGGTGCAAACTTTTTGTAGTTTTTGTTAGGAACAATAGACAATGCTAATGTTGTTGGAGGATACCACATCATCAAAATCGTCATGGGCCAATGAAAAACATAGCTTATATCTTAATTCCATTGAGGAAGCTTTGTCTCAAATATTTATTAGAAGGGTGATCATACATATCCCTATAAGGATAGCAAACAAATAGAGGAGAAATAGTCTTTGTATTTAGCCTAGATCATCGAGGAAGTCACAGTTGCCTGTGGCACGAGCCAGGGGATTTTCCACAACTTAATCAACATTTCCTCTAAATGTATCTCTAATGCAAGACCCTACAAATGGAAGGTTTGTAACAATCGAATATGGTAATGGTGATAAAGGAAGAACAAAACAAATGATACCAGCTAAATACATTATCGATGTTATTCCATTCAATTTAGCATAATGTGGTATCAGTGGGAGATAAGCCAAAAGAAACATTCTGAAATAAGGAATCAAAACACAACATAGAAGGGAAAGGAATTTTTAGTTTTATGGAATGAAAAGATACAGAAAAATGGAAGCTCTTTATCTTTTTTCTTTTTCAAATATAGTTGCAAAAATACAAATCCTTTTCCACAAAAATTGGTGAACACAAACAAGGATGCAAAAAAATAAACTCATCGCACAGTGTTAGCTCATCTTCTGAAAGAGAATCTACATGAATGGCTCAAGTTAGCTTAAGAAATCTTTATCAAATCTCTAGGAAAGCTCGAGTGAAAACCTAGCATGGTGACACCCAGGTAGAGAATGTAACTTGCAAGGTGTAAAATGAAGAAAAGTGTAAGAGGTCACGGATAGTTGTTTAGGGTTTTCTTTTACCCATATTTTGACTGACCCTTTTAGGGGGCATTTTTCATTTTTATTTAAACTTAACTTTCCAAGCTAATACCTTAATATGCATTAGGGTTTTCCCTCATGACTTTTGCAAGTGTATACAAAATGTAAAATCAAATTCAAACATCATTAAACTTTCCTCAATATTTGCATGAGTTGAGATGGAATATACAATGTAAACAAATAATAAAGTAATAGTTAATAAATTACTTTATTATTTGTCATAAAAAAATGTAGAGTTAAAGGTGAAGTTCAACAAGGGTTTTGAGTCTCATTTTCAGTTGGTGGAGTGATTTTAGGGTCAATTTCAATCAAAGTGATTGTGACAATGAGGTTGAGCCTACTTTTGCTCAAATTAATTCAGTTTCGATCCGTTTTTCTAAGGATTTTCATCTTTGCTCATGGGAGAGATATTTGAGAGATATTTTCACTTGCAGTTGACTATCAGTGCCACCTCTTAGCACTTTGGAGCCATCTATTGTATATATGGGAAAAGACAATCTCTTTTCATAGTTCTTACTTTTCTTCAACATGTATTTTAGCTTTGTAAAGCTCCTTTAGGCTAAGAAAATCCTTTTTAATTTAGATTTTATACTTGTAACATCAATTCCTTTCATTTTTCAATAAAGAAGCAACATTTCCTTCTTAGATATCTCTTGTTTCAGTATTGTAGATGAATGATCAGATGTATTTACTATGTTTTATCTATCAAATCCTTTGAATATGTCTCATTCACATAGTATTAAGGCAAGGGAATCATGTCAAATGCAAGTTGTGAGTTGTGCTAGATTGTTTATAGTTGATTGGAGTTGTAAAACTTTGTTTTCCTTCATGCAAACGCTGAAACTAAAGCCTTCTTATGAAACATTTATGTATTTCATGATCTGATTTGAGTTGTGAGTAATCAAAAGCTTCTTGTTTGAAGCTGATTGTGAGTTTAGGGAAAAAAGTATTACAAGAACGTTTGGTGCATCACCTATTAGGATAGGTTTCAATTCCAAGTTTCTTTCTATCCATTTTCCTTTCAAAGAAGGTAGTTTTTAGGAGGTATCACAGGGAACCGACACTTTATCTAGAGATTCACTTTCATTATGAGAAACACATAGGCTTGAAAGTGTTTCCATGTTTCATGAGATTGATGAGCATGTAAACTTAGCATCCGGGTGCAATCTCTGTGACAACAATTATCTCATGAATTGATAATGAACAAGAATAGCTATTCTTCAACAAAGAAATATTTTAGATCTTAGGTATCATCTAACAATGGAAGAGGATGATTGAAATTTAGAGGAAGAGGAAGAGGTATCGATCGACGTATGTGTCCAAATCAAGGAGAAATGAACAATAAGTACAATCAAAGTTTTAATAACAAAGGATGAGGAATAAATCAATTTCCCAACAATCACCAAGGTTTGATAAATCTAACATTCAATCTTATTATTACAAGAAATTTGGTCATTTTTTAAATAAATGTAGGAAGATACAAGAAGAGGTGAAGTGAAATTGGGAAATGATAGTAATTAGTAATAGATAGTTATTTTCTAGGTTGGATGATTCTATGAAATCTGAAGTGAAATTGGGAAATCATAGTAAAGTATATGTAATGGAGAATATCTAAAAACTAATTAGTATAATTAATTTATGGGGGGATGTTAGAATAGGAAAATTAATTATATATGCTTTGTCGACGCAAACCAATAGGACCCCTCACACCGCCCACAACCATCTAGTGTTGTCTTTAGCTACTTCATGCCAATCACATTCACTTGTCCACTATAAATGTAACAACTAACACTACTGCAATTTGTATTGAATTTATTGCATGTTTATCTATAAATCAAATCCCTGAGCCTATAATCTCAACACTCAGATTTACTATGTTCTCTATTCCAAGTTTTCTTTCAGTACATATATTGGATAGTAAAATATTGACCTAGTTTTCCTCATTGCTTCTGTTTTATTCATTATTCTTATCTACAACCCTAACTTACTCTCAAATGATGTTATCTTCTCCATAACTTATATATGTTATTTAATAGTCCCTCTTCTTATAAATAACCCTTTCTTATAATTTCTAACCACTTTATAAATTGATATTTTTAAATTATATTGAATCTAAAATAATGTTTTACCTTTTTTATTTAAAGAATCATTATATCATAAAAACATATTGTAAAATCAACATATTATATCTATTGCAATTATATATATACAATGTAAAGCTTGTTTAGACATGGCTGGTAAATTTATCCACCTTGTATGTTCTATTCGATTTTTATTTTTGAACCGAGAGGAATGAGATTCAATGTTACATTTGTTTTAAATCTAGTAAATATTAGAAGTTTTAGAAAATATCGTGGCAAGTTTTTAATAACGAAAACTGAACACACATCATCCATCTAGGAATAACGATCATTTTTATAAGATATAGAACATACACTAGCTTACATTGAATGATTATGGATATTTCTACCAATTAAATTGGAAATCAAATAATACCGAGGTCATCTGATCTCCATAAACAATTGTTAAGCTATTTGTTAATTTGAATCTTATTCAGAGATCAATTAGGAGAGAGGAATACAAAAAAGGAAAGAAAAAATGCTATGCAGATGTTAGTTTGTAAAAGCACATTTTTATTGGATCTCCCTAGTAGTACCAGTGAGTACACCTATTTTCCCCATCTTCTCCATTGACAGGGAAAAGTTAGAGAAAAATGTAGAGCTCTACAACTCTACTTTCACGTATGATCTCACCTCCTTGTCTGTGACGAGTGAAGCATCTGATTGGAAGAGTCCTCTACCCTACTTTAACATCACAAAATAATTGTTGTCAAAGGTTTTAAAGCTGCTCAGATCCATTTCTATCCATTTGGTATTGTATAGGAGCGAATTTGTACCCCTCTCGCAAATTCCCCTTTTACACCCCCTACTTTAGAAAAATCAAACACGGTTGTGAAATTCTACATCACCCATCCGCAATGAATCCACTTGGCACCTATCTTTTGTGTCAGTGGGGGGAATTTTATTTTGGATGCAAGCGTGATGCGTGGATGTCTATGTGGTGCATTGTCATGTTGCTAACAGATTCCTTCCTTTGAAGTCCGCAGGGACATTACGTTCTCCATTGGGCATGAAGTGTAACACCTCTATGTCGACCAACCAACCCAAAAATAGCTCTTTCCCTCCCATTTTGATCTCCAAATGCATCCATTTCACATTCATTCATACTGCTATGATCTCTTGAGCATTCGAATTCATTCTCTTAGCAATTCACAACATTTTCTTTGAGCAATTCCATCCATATTGCTGCAGTTTTACCACCATTGGAGCTATGACTTGGTGTCCTAAGGGACTGCTTCTTTATTTTTGCGGCAACATAGACCTTTCCAAGTTTGCATTCTCCTCTGTGTGCTCGAGGGAACCTCAATTAAGAAGGTGATATTTATCATTGATTTATGTAGCATAGTGCTTTTGTGATTGTTCGATTTCTTTCCATTGTACTCTTTATCACATTTTCTATCTCATGGCTTTCCAGACTATCCATGGAGGTCGAAACACCAAAGTAGGGGTTTGACTGAGGAAAACCCCTATACAACCCAAACATTTTCCCTCTCTTGGCTATGTGTAGGAATGTGTACATGTAGAGCTTGCTAGCGAATTGGACTTTTAGTGAGTTGGTCTTTGTCACCTTTGTTTTATCTATCTTCTTTATCATTTATATAGTCATTTCTTGTACTATGTTATTCTATTTAGTTCATTAAATCCCATTCACGAGACAGTTAGTAGGTTTCCTAGTTTTTTGCACTATATTTCACACTTTCTAGTCGTATGGATGCCAGTTCCCCAAAGAGACACCAACGCATCGCATTGTCATTCTTGAACTGTGCTATTGTCCTTGGGCAGAGAGTTGTCTGAGGTGTAGTTCAAATTCTATAAACCAGCTCATCTAGTCGCATTCAAGTAATTGGATCAATAGAGTGATAGAAGTACTTGAGAGTGCTCTTCATTCTCTATCATTGATCTAAAACACTTGCTTAGCTTGAGGTGAGATAGGGAAGCCTTCTGCTCTTGGCTCTCTGTGACCTAGAGCCTTGGTGTGGTTGGTCCCCCTACCTTACATTTTGGTGGACCCGACATGACCAACATCTATCCATTTTCTTGTGTTGATAATTTTTCCCTCATGCCTAATGAATTTTGTAAACCTAAGTGTTGTGAAGGTTTATGAACTTCACAACCTAATCCATGACTTCCATGTATGTTGTTAGAAGAAGTGTGTGATACCTACCAACGGAAAAGGCAAAGGTTACTTCCATTTTTACCGCCAGCTTTTCCACTAGTCTGGCTACTAACTTTACTACCAATTTTCCTAAAAGTTTTATCGATGAGATGGATTTCATAAATGAGACCACTTGTGCTCCTACCCCTCCAGCATACCCTACTGCATTGTCTATGGATGAGGATGATGTGCATATCCCTACAGAAAACCTTTTGGCATTGCATAAAAAATTGTTAGACCTTTTGAATCATTTTTAGAAAGCACCGACTATGGCGAGAGCCGCTAGACTTCCTCACGAGGTGATATATCTGTTAGGAAAAGATCAGACAGGCATAGAGTTCTTATGTTGCCTTACCGATCTAACCAAAGGCTATATCCCCTCGTATAAGACTAGATCAGGGACTACCCAAGGAGAGGTGCTCGATGCCTATGAAAGACAAATAGGCATCCTGATGCCTACCATTTCTGTATGCATGGCCAAAATAGGCCCTTCAATTAGTATTTCCTCTACTTCTCGAAAGCCTAATATTGTGAAGGAAAGTAGAATACCTCTTGGTTTCAACTTCACCCCTCCTACTACCCCTGGTGGTGGGGGATCTAGTGGAATGAGTGGTGGCAACTTTGGTAGCAGAGGTGGCATAGGCACAAGAAGCTATAGTGGAGGCCATGCTAGTGGTTTCGATAGTGGAGGTGACTCTGATAGAGGTCCTACCGATGGTGGTGGCTCTGGTGGTGGTCATGGTGGTGGTTCCGGAGGTAGCTCCGAAGGTGGTTTTGGTGGTGGTGGTTCCACTGGGCCTTTTTCATCCTCTGACCCTATTTTGAATGCTCTTCTTCAAAACATGGGTCAGATGAAAAACTAGTTAGCGAGACTTTCTCAAGCCTCTACCCAACCTATCTTCTAGCCTTTCTTCTAGCATAGTCCATTATCAATGGCAATTTTGAGTACTGAAAATGAATTTGGTAGTGTAGCAACAACTTGCCTCCTCTCACAAGGGAAAGGAGAAGCATGTCCATCATCAGGGCCCCACTTCTACCCCCTTCTTAAAGAGGAGCTTTGGGTAACTACTTGTTTTCGCATAAGAATTCCAATGGTACCTACTTGGCATGAAGCTAACATTCAGATATCTGACCTTCCTACCTTGCCTCTAGGACCCTGGCCCTACCTATATGGTAAGAGGAGGGGTCCCCATGGGGATTCTTCTATGTCTCAGCGTCTGCGGCCTCCTATCGCTCCTACTCGTAAGAAAGTGAATGGGAAGAGGCCCACCATGAAGGTGCTAGAGATGAATCCCCTCGCTATTGCTCCAACCTCCTCTTAGTCTCTCCCTCCTACTCCTATCGAGGAATCTCTCCCTCCACTAGAAACAACCATGATGGACACTTTGATGGCTGATTAGGAGCCTTTTGTTCCATCCTAGCTTCCGGCCTCTAGCCCCCAAAGTCACAAGAATCGCCTTGCACGTGAGTACAAGCATCGACGAAAGGCTGTGGCCACTGAGCAAGCCACTTTGCAAAGGAATGAAGGGGAATCGATTGCCCCTATTTTAGGGCTTGCTATTGTGTCCTCCTCTCCCATCCCCTCTGCTTTAGTTCAGTCAGTCCCAGTGCTACTTCCAACTCTTGCTGCGAGTGTTATGCTCATGACCCTAAGAGGGTGCAGGTGTTTATTTCTCATTCAATCGAATTTCCCCTTCTGATGTCCCGCGCGGACATCCCTTCATTCCCAAATGCCATGGATATGCGAAACACCTCGGTGGTGTCTTTCGTGGTTTTCTCTTCCTCCTCTCTACCTTCTGCCTCATTTGTGAGGGTGTCGCACCCTCCAAAAGAGTGGAAGATGGAAGATGGCCCTGCTAGTAATGAGGGTCAAAAGAGGAGTCCACTCTCTTCAAAGGGTGGTTTTGCATTAGCATGTGTCATCCTTGTGACGAAGGAAGTTTCAACGTCCCCAGAGTTTGTTACTACTCCCGAGTCACTCGGTGAGCCTAGCAGTGAATCTCGGGTGCGACCCCCTTGTCCAATCAGGTAACACATGCCAATCTTGTGAAGTGCATGTTTGATTCTTTGGATGAGGTCTCGACCCTTTCAGCGATCTTCATGAAGTTGCTAACTTTTTCCGCACAAGAATTGAGTGGAGGAGACCTTGAAAAGTCTCCTTCCTTGGCTCTTGTTGTGAGGGGGTCAGAGGGTTCCCCCTTAATATTCTGCCCTTGTAGGCTCATCTACCTTCCCTGTATAATGATCTAGATTGGGAGGCCAATGACCTCTTGGTTGATGAGTGTTAGGGGGGCACCTCTTCTTTATCTATAGTGTAGATTGTGTGTGTGTGTTTGTGTTCCCCTGTGCTTGTGTTTTGTGTTCTTGGATGACCCTTGTCACCCCCATAGATGCTTGGATACAAGAGTGTTTTTGTGTTTTATGACTTCCTCTATTTTTCGCATCATTCTTCCTCTGTTATGTGTATTGATTTTTGACAATTGGGGATGATTGAAAGTGCTAGGGGAATTTAGGATTCCCTTCCATGTCGACCCAATTTTTTATTTTTTATATTTTTTCTTGTGCATTCTTCACATGGTTTGATATAGTAGGGGGCTAATGACAATTCATCTTAGTATAGTTATTACTATACTTATATATATTTATGAGAAACTTTGACCCTAAAATATCAGATCACAATTGTGTCTCCTATTTGTAATGTTATTGTTCTACTTTATGTTGCTCTTTTATCTTTCATGTTTGCTTTGTGATGTTGTGGCACTTATGTGTTGTCCCTCATGTGTGTGACAACATTATCATGGTGACATCTTGTTATGTTTTGCGGGCCACAACATCATTTTTTCATTATTTCTTTTCTCTCTTTCGGATGCCACGTGCCTTGTGCTTGGCATGCACCATCCTAAGGAGGGGCTATCATGTCACTTCAATTTTTAGAAAATACATTCTGTGGCCAACGAATCTTTTCTCAAAAATATTTTCAAAATATTTTTTCAAAAATTACATTCTCAACAAGGACCCCTAGTGGAACATGTTAACTTTATCATGGGTTCACAAAGAAATAACTTGAAGAAATTTCCTCCGATGAGGGAGCAACCTTTCCTACGAGAGAAGCCTCAACCTTCCCCTCATGAGGGGGCATTTTCTTCCTTTCAAATTCCTTGATGTAGTGAACATCTTTCAAAAGGATTCTTTGGTGTTGAATCTATTTACGGATGACATCCTTGCACTTTCAAACAACACATCCAGTGAGTGGACCCGTTTTCTTTTAAAGGGTTCTTGAGGGACCCCTTTGAGATTTCTTCCTTTAATTTTTTTACTTTTTGCTTGTATGTCTACGTGGCTTCTCTCTTTTTTCTAACATGTTTTGTCTGTGGATTAACATGTTGCTTTGCAGGTGCGCCTATGAAGCTACTTTCCATTCTGACTTTGCAGAGTCTGCTTACATTGGGCTTTCTTTAGGAGAGAGTACCTGGGGGGTTCCTTCTTTGTAGGCCCATGGGCCTATGAAGCACTTGCATCCTACTAGATTTTTCTATCATTGGTCTATGAGCCTTTAGTGTACTTTTCTCAACTCTATAGTTCTAAGGATCTATGAAGTCGTTTGTTCAAACCTCCTCAGGAGAGAGTACCTGTGGAGTTATTTCCTTTCCCTATGCTTTCAAGTTCGTGAGATTGTGGTCTGCTTCCTCAACAATTCAAGTATACATTTCTAAACTCTTTGATCTACTTTACTGAACACTCATTGACACTCATGCTCGCTAAAGTGGGGGAAAACTGTATAGGATCAAATTTGCACCCCTCTCACAAATTCCCCTTTTAGACCCCCTACTTTAAAAAAATAAAACTCGAGTACAAAATTCCACATCGCCGATCTGCAATGAATCTACTTGGCACCTATCTTTTGTGTCAATGGAGGAATTTTTATCGAGGATGTAAGTGTGGCACACGAATTTCTACGTAGTGCTATCATCCCTGATAGATTCCTACCTCTGAAGTCCACAGGGATGTTATGTTTTTTATTGGGCATGAAGCGTAATGCCTCTGTGTCGACCAACCGACCCGAAAACGGCTCTTTCCCTCCCATTTTGATTTTTAAATGCATCAATTTCACATCATTCATACTACTCTGATCTCTTGAGCATTCGACTTCATTCTCTTAGAAATTCACAACATTTTCCTTGAGTAATTGCATCCATCTTGCTGCACTTTTTCCACCATTAGAAGTATGACTTAGTGTCCTGAGGGACTGCTTCTTCATTGTTGCGACAATGTAGACTTTTTTAAGTTTGCATTCTCCTCTACGTGCTTGAGGGAATCTCGATTGAGAAGGTGATATTGCTTGTTGATTTATGTAGCATAGTGCTTTTGTGATTGTTCAGTTTCTTTCCATTGTACTTATTATTGTATTTTCTATCTCGTTGCTTTCCTAGTTGTCTCTAGAGGTGGAAACACCAAAGCAAAGGTTTGACCGAAGAAAACCCGTATACAACCCCAATATTTTTCCTCTCTTGACTGTGTGTAGGAATGTGTACATGCAGAGCTTGCTGATGAACTAGACTTTCAATGAGTTGGTCTTCATCACCTTTGTTTTCATCTATCTTCTTTATCATTTATATAGTCATTTATTGTACTATATTATTTTGTTTAGTTCATTAAATCCCATTAGCTAGACAGTTAGTAGGTTTCCTAGTTTTTCGCATTGTATTTCACACTTTCTAGTCATACGGATGCTAGTGCCCCAGAGAGATGCCAATGCTCTATGCTATCATCCTTGAGTTGTGTTGTTGTCCTCGAGCAGAGAGTTGTCTAAGGTGTAGTTTGGATCCTAGAAACCGGCCTATCTAGTCCCATTCATTTACTCAGATTAGTAGAGTGAGAGAAATACTTGAGACCGTTCTTCATTCTCTATCCTTGACCTAAAACACCCGCTTAGCTTGAGGTAAGATAGGGCAGCCTTCTACTCTCGGCTTTTCGTGACCTGAAGCCTTGGTGTGGTTGGTCCCCCTTTCTTAGAGATAGTGTCTCCAAACTTTCACTTTATCTTAAGTTGTGCGGCGTAGCTTTTTTCTAAGACTGGGTCCGTGTCTCCCTTTCCGCTGAAATTGTAAAGTTTGTTGTTAAACGAGCTACAATGCACTATTCTAATGGTGTGTCCGCCTCTATTGTGTTTTTTTCACTCAAAAACATAAGAAACTATAAATTGTTTTATTAATTTTGACCAGATTCAAATTCCCACTACGTAGATTACAATTTTTGGCAATGTGTATATCAGGAAACTATTTCTATGCACCTTATAACACAACAAGATCTTTCACGCTAAGCCCAACTTTGGATAATATTGACTTAAGTTGGGAGAAGTTTCCACTAGCAGGTGGAATATTTTTCAAAGCTTCGTGTCTCGAGACAACACTCCATCTCTACGACCAGTTGGAAGCTTCCAAAATTATTCACCAACCTACTCATCAACTCCACAGATAATAATAGTGAGTTTGATAGTTTTCAATTCGTAATAAATGCATACAAAATGAAATATGTGGCAGCTCCAAAGCCAAGGGAAAATAACATCACATGGCATATGAAAGGGGATTCAAAAGCAAGTAAACCGGATGAGAATTTTTAGGTTGGAATTTTTACCTTGTGAACAACTTCCACTTCTTGTTGATTTTTACCTTATGAATAGCTTTCACCATCCACTTCTTCTATGACCATTCCCTTGGGATTTTGATTTTCTCTATCCATTTCTTCTTGTTTTCTACATATTACCTCTTCGTCGCTAGGTGATTGGTTTGATGTTGCTTTGAATGTTGGTTCCTTTTGAGGAGTTACAAGGTCACTGGGTCTATAACCCCATGGGTAACTTTCATTGTTGGAGGTGTTTTTTGGGGGTATGCTAGAGCTACTTTTGTTGGCCTCCATGTTTTTTCTATGTTGTGATCTCATAATTTTCATAAATAAGTGCCACGATTTTGTGAATATTTGGTGACTTCTAACTATGGAATAAAATAATGCTTTGTTTTTGGGATTTTCTATATTAAGGAAATGAAATTACGTTTGTTTTTTGGGATTTAATGTTTTACAAATTTTTTTGGGACTTAAGTTTTTCTATTGCCACACAGGAGGTGGTAATATGGGCCTTTCAACTGTAAGATTGACTTTTCGCTCTTGTTTTTCTAAGATATTTGTTGTGTTTCTCCATTGGTTTGGTGTTTCTTTTGTCTTGAATATGAAGCTCCTCAAACGACTAATAATATATATTTGTCCACCTCAATATGCTTAAAGTTTGGTTGTATGATAGGTGTTGTAAGGTTTGGTTGTTGAACTGGAGCAATTGGATGCCAAATGGTCATAAAGTGAAAGATGAAATTGTTGATGTTTTGATACATTTTTTGTGATTCTCAAGACCCTAAGGTTTGAACGATGTTTTGGGATGATGATATTTTTGGAACTCAAAATGTTGAAAGACCTAAGTCGATATTTCACTTCTTTTTCTACAGGATATGTTGCAGGAAATTTACTTGAACTAGCCTTGAGGTTCAAGCAAATGTTGATATCTTAGAAGTGTGATTGAATGAATGATCCAAGTTTGTTTGTTTTGATTTTGAATTCTAAAAGTAGGATGGTTTTTATGGATTTTTTGCAAATGTTTGATGGACTGATGTAAATTATGACGTATTTAAGGAATCTAATTGTTTTTTTTCTCAAAAGGATTTGTAACCAGTTTTGGATTGGTTATCTGATTTTCACCAAAAAATAGAGAAAAATAGGTAGTTTTGAAGCAAAAGGGGCTAAAAAAGTCAATTGCGGCCAGATTATGGTCAAGTGCGAACAAATCAAAAAAGCAAATGTGATAAAAAATTTCAAGTACAACCCCTGTGTCAAGTTTTCTATCTAATGAACAATGAGTGCAAAAGCGAATATTTTAGTCAAAAGCGGCCAATATAAAGTCAACTACGGCCAGGAAAATATGTCAAATGCGGCAATATTAGGAGCAACTACAAAAAATTTAGAGGAATTGCGTTCAATTTTCTCAAAAGTGCTAATTTTTTTATCAATAACTGTCATAAGACAAAGAAAAAAAGTGGCATATTTTGTCAACTGCGGCCAGTTTTTGGTCAATTGTGGCAAAAATAGAAGAAAAAGTGGCCTTTGTTTAGTTTTGTTTCCTAGTTTTTGTATTAGTAGCAGTTTGGATGAATTTTGCAGATTTGGATAGCTTTGTTTGATTTGATTTGAGATTTTGGCAAGTGATATCATGCAACACAACAATCAAAACTATTTGACCCTAAATGTCTATAACTTTAAACATGTTTCCTTCCAAAAAAGCGCAAAGTTCTTGGAAGTCAAAATGCTAAAATCTATAGTTTCTAAGGTTTACTTCATTCTTAATGTGACTTGAACTGTGAGCCTAAATATTCAGAAACCTTCAAAGATATTTTTTTAAGATATCTTTTAGGGAGTGCAAACATAAGGCTCTTTTCAAAGTATTTGCACTAAATTCAAAGGGTTTGATGTTTAAGAACCATGTTAAATGTTTGTTTTGATGTTTTCATTTTAATTCAAGCATTCAATTTTGTGAAGACAATTTACACCCTAGGGATAGACACTTCCTTTTAGGTGGGCTTACCTCATGCCCTGAAGGGATGATTTTACATGCAACAAATGGAGAGTGTTTTAAGCTCACCCATACATCGGACTTGGTAAGTAACTTCTCAAAATCAAAGTTTCGATGCACCACTTCAAAGAATTTTTTTGGCTGAAAAGGGGTGGCTTCTACAACATTGGTTCTTAGTCATGTTTTGGTATTTTTTTCCTGGTGTCTATACATGTGGTGATTCCCTCAATTAAGAGGTCTCCTAGCCTTTAATAAAAAGTGTTTTTACATATCTCATAGATACTGAGGGGGACTTTCGTCGATATAGAACATCTGCACCAGGTGGTTGATGAATTTCGTCACACCCATAATTATTTATATAGCGGACCAAAAAAAAGTACCACTTGGGTTGTTCCCTCTCACAAATCGGGAGGCAGGCCCTCTAAAGGTATGCTTTGAAATATAAACAAAGTGTGAAACTCAAGATGCTTTTCATCACCCAAGATCGCCAAAAGGTGTGAGGGGAGAGGATAGACACATAGTTTTCCAAACACAGAATACACAGTATATACTTCACTGCAATGTTCTTTTTAAGCCTAAAAAAAAAGAAAATAAAATAAAGTAAACGAAAATAAAAGTGTGTATAATGATAGCAATTTTCTCTTTTTATATGCACCAAACTGAAGTATTTTGGATTTCAAACAAAGAGATAGTAATATGCAAAATCAAAAAAGAATTTGTCCAATTTTAATCACCAATTGAAGTGTTTCTAAAGCCTTTTCTTTAATTCGTCAACAAAATGAAATCATGCATTTCATCAACATATTGAAATTGTTTGGTTGAAAGCAAACATTTTGTAGAGCACAAAAACAAAGTGTTTATTCTAACCTAGAAAGCTTTGTAAAATTCCTTTTAGAGCACCAATTGAAAGCATGAGGATTTGTGGGGTTCTTTTTATAGCAACAACTAAAATTTCCTAAGCTAGAAAGCTTCTGAAAGTTCTTTTTAAGCACTAATTGAGATTTTCCTAAGATAGAAATCTTATGAAAGTTCTTTTTAAAGCACCAATTGAAAGGATGTGATTTGTGGGATTCATTTTATGCACCAAATTTTAAGTTTTTCTACTCTATAAAGCTTTTAAAATTATTTTTAAAGCACCAAATGAAAGCATGAGGATTTGTGGGGTTCTTTTTATAACATCAATTGAAATTTCCTAAGCTAGAAAGCTTCTGAAAGTTTAAAACTTTGACCGTTCGCCTTCCCTGCAATAAGAGAATGTTAGTTACTTCTTGGATACACCCATGCCATACTTCTACAAAATCCTACATAAACAACATTAGCACTTGTCAAACATTCAAAATGAGCAATTGTTAATGCTAGCAATCGAGAAACAACTTGTAGCTTTCAAATAAAATTTTGACAAAGAAAAAGAGAAAATTTTGAGTGAAAGCGGCCCTATTAGAAGCAAGTGCAGTTGAAAAAATCAAAAACGGCTTTTTTTTGTCAAGCAGAAGTGGTTGAGAAAGTCAAGTGCGCCCCTGTCATTTTAGCAAAAGTGCCATAAATGACAAAAGCGACCAAGAAAAATTTGACTGCGGAAGAAACGTGAAATCAAGCACGTGAGTTTCATGTAGCTTTTGCGTAAAAAAATTTCAATTGCGTTTGTGGGACTTGCAACTTCAAAATTTACTCATAAAAAAGTTGGTGCTAAGGATTGTGATCCCGCTGGGCATGCCAAATGTGTAAGGGGGAAATTGATATGATGTTAAGAGATCAAAACAATGCTTGAACAAAAACTAATCTAATCCAAACAAAAGCTAAGATTCATATCCATTACTCATGAAATGAAGTTTTTAAGCTATTGAAATCAACCAAAGAAATCCTAAGATAACATAATGAATTCAAAACAAAGAAAACTTTACCATCTCGTGTCGAAGTGTGTTCACAATGATGTTGAATTGTTCATTGTATCAATGTGAACGCTCCATTTGTGCATGTAAAAGCTTCGAATATGTGATATGTTTGATCGAAGGTGTATGTAAAAAGCTTTCAAAAGGTCGATTGTGATTTCTGCATTACTTCATTGTGCAAAAGATGTTGATTCTTCAATCATTTTTGAGGAAGAAAATGGTTGTTATATAGATTTTGTGTTTTGAAATGAACACTCGAGATCACATAGTAGAATATCCTGATCAACGTTTGGAAACCATTGAGAGGATTTAGATGGGAATAATCAGTGTATTTTGATTATGTAATCGGTGTGATTGAAGAAATCATTTTGAATTTTCAATGGAATTGAAGAAATAGATTAATACTTCAGTGGGATTAAAGAGTAAATGAATCAATCAGGAATAGATGGATCAGTCAACTAATCAGATTGAGCAATTGAGGGATCGCAATTTGCTCAATCATAAAAGTGGGTGAGGATAATTAATTAATTTAATCATTTTTGAGTTGAACATGCAAATCAAGTTTGACTTTTGCAAACAAAGTTGTATTTGTTTGATTTGACCAAAATTTTGGATGATGTTTTGAATAATTTATTTAATTATTATTTAGGGGAAAGTGTTTTAATTAAACTATTAAGTATTAATAATTTAATTGATTTATGGGAATAAGGTAAGTTAGTGACATAATTAAATAATTAAAGTTATTTAATTAATCGGGAGGAATAATGTTAGATTAATACTTTATTAAATAAATAAAATTTATTTAATTGGTTAAAAGTGATGAAAAAGTGAATTAATTAAATAATGTATTATTATTCAATTAATAGAGAAAATTAGGGTTTTTGATGCAATTGATGTGAAATGCAGTGATATTAAGTGATAATGATGTTGATGATGAAAAAAAATCATTCACTATGTGTGATAAGTGTTAGGTCAATTTTACATGTCTACAAAATGTAGAGATGCTAGTGAGATAGGATAACAACGATCAAGAGGGTTGCACAATCCCCTAGGATCAAGATCCTATGGAAAACCATCATAGGCACAAAAAAACACACATGTAAATGATGTATGAAGCAACAATAAGGTACAAGCATACACTATCAAAGACATAAAGAAGAAGGAAAAAGAAAAAAGAGGGTGGATCAAGTCTCGATTATTTATCCAACATGATGTGGATCAAGCCTTAGTTGTTTTTTCAAAAAAAAATTGCAAGGGTATGTGCAGGATCATCATGGAAAAAACAAGCCCTTAAGTGGCAAAAAAATTAGAAAAATCAGAGTTATGCAATTTGACGTAAAAATTTGAATAAGTTATCTTATATTATTCCAAAAATATGTAAGAATAGAATATGTAGAAAATTGAATGTAGTTTCTAAACTACTAGGTTTTTTTTTTTTAAAATCTATTTGGTGAAAATTTGAAATTTCAATGCAGTAGCACTTAAATTTCAGGGAAAAAATAAGGAGGTGTCTGTCTGACCACCCTAACCACAATAAAATGATAATATTTTTATAATATTTTAGATATAAGTAGAGGACTCATGTCGCGATGTGATGCATATTTTTTGTAATTTTTCCCAGTAAATAATTAATTATGATTTTTTATTACAACTTTTAAAAATATAAAAACTCATATGTCGACCAACTTAACTTGGTCAAAACTTCATAAAATTCATTTTTTTAATCCTATAGTATGTAAAGCATAGAATGTGACACATATTTCAATTCAAAAAATGTGATACCATTTGAAAGCTATAGATGTTTTTCAATCACCCTATCGATCAGGACTTTAGTTGTAATTCAAATAGAAAATGAATACTAATTATTTATTAAATTCAAAGTAAAACATAATTTATATTGGTGGAAAGTTGAGAATCTCCTTTAAAAAACCCTTTCGTTTCATCAATTTTGGGTAAAAAAAAGTTGTTAGCCACATACCCTACACATACTGATCATATCGCCATTTTTTGGCCCATCATGATCTTGCACATACCTGCAAGTGGAACACGATGTCCACTATGCATTTAACAAAACACACACTCACACGGGCTAGTGGAATTTGGTATCCACTAGGTAAGCCCCCAGTGAGACACACATGCACACGGTCGGTATGCATCCACACAGACAAGCAAGTGGCTAAGGGAAAGTCACGCCTATGATCAAATCCCGTACATACTAACCATACCAAAGCTATACCTCTTGATAACTTCGATAAGGCGCCACAAAATGAAACTTCGAGCTTACGAACAACATGCAAGTAAAAATTTGTTCAAAGGGACTTTGCTTAGTTCATGTAAGTTCTCTTCTTAGGGAACATCATGCCTAATGTCTCCAAGAGAAGACAACTCAAAGAAATATCACGCTCTTGGAGGAAATCAAACCCAATGACACCACCAAGAAAAGGAAGTCAATATTTTTAAAGGTTTTTCTTTGTCTTTTTCGAGTTGTAAAACACTGTAAGGCTCATGATCAGCTTTGATTGTATACACTATAAGTATTTTTGAATGAAAGCTTTATGTAGGATAACATATTTGTCATAACTCATTTAGATTTTTTGTGTTGAGGTTTTGTATTAGCTAATATTCAACATCAATTTTCAGTTAAAATGTAGGTGTAAGCAATTCCCTTAGTTGATAAAGTAGAAATAATAAGGTGATAAATAAATGTAACAAAAAATTGTTACATAAAATGCATGGTGAAAAGAGGGATGTATTTTGATTATATTAATGTATGTAGATGGGGTATTGAAAACATAAGTTTGTTATATAGAATTGAAATTAGAGGTGTTTATTAGTATTCTAGGAGCATGCATGCTATACCTTTGGTTTATTAAGTGAATCCTTTGAGATTCTTCTTTAGTGAAACCCTTAGTTTGACCAACTTTATGACTCTAAGTAAAATATCTAAGACAAGAAAGTGTGCAATGGACCTAGGGTGATGTCACAAGTATTTCTAAATGTAAAATATTATATTTTAAGCTTTTTGATCTAGATATTCTTTTCACATTCCAACCTTCTAACCTTTGGTCCTTTCAAAAGAGTGAACAAGCATCTTCAAATATAACTAAACTCACAAATTAACAAAACACATGCTAGTGAAAAAAGACATTTAACTTTTTAATTTTAAAAAGTTAAGGTTCAAAAATGTGACTATACAAGTGATTTAAATCAAGTTTATATTCACATATCTCACCTAAAATAACAAATAATAATAATATAAAAATAAAAAATAAATCTACAAAAACTAATCATAAAAAAAATAAAATTTATACTACTTCCAAAAATGTGCAACCGACCAAAACAAAGAGAATCTTCACGTACAACTAAAGTAAACAAATCAGCTTTTTATATGCAATCTACATTGGATACTGTTTGTATTCCATCGTTTCTTCTTAATGGTGAGCACGATGGGACTGGGATTGTGGAAATGGCAGTAAAGTTGTTCCGTATAAATTTGCCCTTTAGAGTAATAATATAAGGTCGTTTTATATGGTGGAAATGGAAATAAAGTTGTTCCGTATAAAGTTGTTCTGTATAAATTTGCCCTTTAGACTAATAATATAAGGTCGTTTCATATTGTAAATTTGAAGTTGTTCCGTATAAATTTGCCCTTTAGAGTAATAATATAAGGTCGTTTTATATGGTAGAAATGGAAATAAAGTTAATCCGTATAAATTTACCCTTTAGAGTAATATAAGATTGTTTCCCATTGTAAAGCATTCAGTACCAAACCAATAGGAGACTTTATGGAGCTTTCGTTACTATTGTAATATTGAGTAAATTATGAGTTTAGTTTTTAAATTATTTTTAAATTAAAATAATTTTAATTTAAAATTTGGTATAAGGAAAAGTTAAGTGAATGTTGGATATTCATATTTATTATTATTTTTTTATTATATTCAATATTTATAATTGTTGTTTATGTTGAGTTTCATTTTTCATTTATTAATTGAATTGAATTTTCTTTCAAAGTTGTTGATTTTATCTATTACAATTTAATAAAATAAATTGTAATCATAATATGTCATAGTATGCTTGTATAATGAATAGATTAGAATTGTATATCAATCTTTATTATCTTTTTTGAATAACATGAGGTTTTGGAATAAAAGTTGAAACTCTTTAGCCATTCAAAATGTTGCAAATTTATTTTTTAAATATTTTTTGTTAAATTATTTTATATAAACTTTCCAAAAAATAAATATTTGTATTAGATAGACAAAATCTAACATATAACTGGTTTACAAGTACAATTAGAAATAACCAATTAAGCACTGCTAGTTGAATAATATTTGTGAAAGGAAAGTACTAACAAGTGATATATAGTGGTTAGTATCTATGTTTGAAATATTGTAATAATGAAATTTTTATTTTATTTTGTGGAGTTGGTAATATATATTGTTATTGTTGAAGAAATGCTTGTAATGTGTTTGAATTTACATTGTGTGTGTTTGTCAATATTGAATTAGAAAGTAGTAGATCATCATGGAAGTATGACTCAAGTTAGACTTGATCAATAATGTCATATAATTGATTAGTCTAAGAATGAAGTTCACCTCAATGTTACTTAGGGATCATATAATTGATTAGTCTAAGAATGAAGTTCTATTTTCAAAATTTACTCATGTTGATAGAGAATAATATCACTTGTCAATTTAAATCCCAACTAATGTGGTGACTTGTTTGAATAATAATGTCTAATTCCAAAAAATACCATTAAATTGATTAGTAGGAGCAAGAAGTTAGATGCCTTCCAAAATCATTTTGAGTAACTACATTTAAAATATTAGTCCATACCCTTACAATCAATATCATTAAATTACATCATGAATTAATAAAAATAAAAAATTATATTTGAAATTCAAAAATTTATAGAATAGATACTCTAGAAAAGGAGGGTCATATCATCTTTGATTTTAAGTAAATTATTAGAGATTTATAATGTTTATTTTAGAAATTTCCTATCTGTTAAATTTGTATTTACATCTTCAAAGGTAGAATGAAACCAATAGTGTATAGAAGTAGATGTGTGAATCCATATGAAAAATCAAACTACTCAGAAATAAATTTGAAACAAATAATCTTTAATCCATACACCTTAGTTTATTTTATAGTCATTCTCCAATTCATTTATCAAGAATGTGAAAACAATAAATTACATAATTAAATATAATAAATTATAATAAATAATATTACAATATATAAATTTCTAATTTAAATCAAGAAAATATTTAGTCAATGTGTTCTTGGTTTGTTGGTGAAGTTAAAACGTTCTAAATGAGCCCACCAAATATAAAGTCTTACTAAGTGCAAGGCCTCAACACCATAAGACGACTTCAGTGAAATTGGATACCCCTCAATCCTTAACTCTTATCAAAGACGTTTGAACCTAAAAACATGTACCCTTCCATTAAATAGCTAAATGATTTTATAAATTTAACAAAATAAATCATTCCAACAACTATAAATATTTATTCATAAAAAATATTTAATTTTTACTGCTATTTACTAAAAAAATCTCTCTCTATCACTTCAACTGTCCAGAACTTTAAAATATGGACACTTGGACCTATTGTAGCCATAACTTTATTTGATTCCTAATCTTGTAACGTGTGACCCCTAGAGTGAACACGTGTTTGGGGGCCACATCAATGAATATGTGTTTTGTCTTGTAGTACACGTGGATTTCCCAGCACAATCCTAAATTGCATAGAATCTATTGTTCCATATCTTGAATTGTGTAATAAAAGTTATAAAACTGTTATGGAATATGTTGACCTAATTTTTACAAACGACGGCATTGCCATATTTGTAGAAAGAAATTATACCAAAAAATGGTATAAAAGCGATTAAGATGGTAGCGATTATGCAAGGGTATGCAATATCATTGAGAATGGAGAGAGCCAGAATGAGGGTGCTATCTGTGGTGCTGGATTGCTTCGCTCCTGCACGGCGATATGAAAATAATGCTGAGCTCCCAGAGCGCCTCCCTGCTGAACAACAAGACGAAGAATATACAGAAGATTTTGAGCAAGGCGTGAGCGTAACTGTTAAACGCTTGGCTGGTGGATCCCGTCAAGTTAAGCGCGTTCAATTCAGGTAATCAGGTACTGCAATTAATTCTTAGTAGGTTTTAAAGACAAGATTGTACAGTGATGATATGAATTGAATTGGGTGCAGTCGTGAACTGTTTAGCGAAAGGCAGGCCGGCTTGTGGTGGGAAGAAAATCGGGTGAGGGTGCGTCAGCATTATGCCTCGGCTGGGAATTGAAATGAACTTTCTTCTTTGATACTTGTCTTCTGTATGAACTTTCTTGGCCTAATTTGTTGTGAATCATTGGTGACATTAATGGTTTGATTGTTATTCTCTGAATCCACACTGTGATGAAATAGCGATGAGATTTGGAAATGCATGGCTATAGTTAAACCATTTATTGTTTTGGATGGGCTGATTTGGAACTTTAATGATGATACCTGTGGAACCAGTAAAACAAGCGTCCCAAGAGTATGAAAGATGGTTACTGTTACGTAAATTATATTCTTCGATCCCTTATAAAAGGCAATAAATACCTTGTCCCCTAAAGATAACACAGAACAAAGAATTTACACAGCTTTTTCTTTTTAATAGGTTAAAGCTAAAAAATACAAAACAACGAGCATCTTATTTTATAAATGACTCACTTATAGTGGCTAGTTATGATATTTTATTTGAGACGAAAAATTATTTATTTCACTTGTTAATGAATGTATTTAGATTTTTTTATATAACATTCACAGGTTCTCATGTGTTCAAGTATGGGTCCATCTTGACCAACATTTGGTTGTTTTTTGATTTACATGTAGACTAATTATTTACAATATATAGTATAAATATGTGATAATACTGAATATTATAAGCACACATGTTATAACAAGAATTGGACCATGTACAACTACTAGCCTCTCACCCCTAACACCAACAACGATCAATGTTTATTACATGGTACAATTGAAACACAACACAATAGTCTTGTAAAAACAACAAGCTAAATATAAGGATCAAATCATCTATTTATTTATTTGCAAAAATGGATATATATATATATGTGTGTGTATGTGGATTAAGAATCACATAAAGATTTTGAAAGAGTGATAGGTGTCATTCAAGTTAAAAGAATAAAATTTAAATAGATTTTTCACAAATCCACCACTTTCAAGAAACAAAGGAATAAAAAAATAACAAAACATATTATCTTAATGGAAAAAAAGAAAAGAAAGATCAAACCAAATCATTGTGAAAGAGCTAAAGAAACTCTAAACATTGAGAATAATACAAGGGCTTCTAATCTATGATGTTTCAAATGTGATTTACTTCAAAGACCTATTTTGTCAAATAGTCCACAACAATGTTTCATTCTTGAAGAATATGAATAAAAGATATGGAATCAAAATTTTATGAAAGACACAGAATCTACTCGAAAAAAGATGCCAACCTCCAAGAAGATTCTTGATGTTAGCCCCACGGTTTCCATTGCATCAAAGAATAGATAAGCTTATACCTATAATGAATTATTTTATTTAAAACATTCAATTTATAATAAACCCAAAACATTAAAAATATATAAATAGATAGGCTTATTCCTTTCTTGACTACTTCAATTATTTACGCCGAAGGCGTATCCAATATGAAACTGAAGGCGTATCCAATATGAAACTGATCAACCTGATTTGCTTGATCGACGGCTCATTGTTATCAATAAACCACCTCGCCAACGATCAAAGTCATCCTAGCCTTTAATTTTTTAGCCGGTCTTTTATTTATGAATAGCAAACTGCAAGCTGCATTCTACGTGGCTCCGCTATTTGCATTCTATGCGGATTACTACAAATTCGTATTCATTACGAAACAGTATTGCAGAAAAAGTTGTACCGTGATGTAAATTGAATTCTAGTTTCTGACGCGCCTTTAATAATACTTGCAAGTGGGTACCAATCCAGACGACAGAGGAAAGAATCCACAAATTCATGCATCTCCTTGTTAATCAGCTGCACAAACAATTCTCGCTTTCAATCAAAGAGAATGACCTTCTGTTGTCGTCCTTCACAGCACTAAAAAACTCTCTAAATTCTTTGATTCAAGACCTCCCCGAATCCTCGCTTAAAAGAGTTCTTCTACAAAGACCATCTTCTAGAACTACTTTGCCAAGCTCTTCAGGAACAAAAACACCCAAAAGATTCTTACTACGGTGTAGAAAAGAGCGCATAAATGCAGCCAGAAACGAGGTGGATGCCTTTCATAGAAACTTCCGCGACAGAACACCTAGATGCCTCAAAAAATTACTGTCAAAGTTTTTCACGAATGTTGCTGTTGGAATCTGAAGATCCGCCTCTGGAGTTTCTATGGTGTCTTTGGTGGTTTGGGTCGTGCCTCCCACATGAAAGGCATGACGGCTTTGATAATCTTGGCAAAATTTGATAAAATGGTGGAGGATCACAGTGGACTGGTGGGTGCGTTAAAATGGTATCCTTCAGAAGTTGGAGAATTGCTGTAGAACTCAAATTCCATGGACAGAAATCTGTGCAGAGGTTCAATTCTTGCTAGTTCAAGCTTTTGATCAAGTATTACTGAACATAAAAGTGAGGTTCTGAAGTTTAATGTACATCATTAAACAAAATTTACTTTAAGATCACAACTATTCCGGTTCTGAAGTTATTATCTTTTATCTTTGTCGTGTTTTGGCCATGGCAGACGCTGAAATCGACCAAAAGTAGAAACTTTGTAGCAAAAATGAGATAAATAAACGAACTACAAATATTTTGAAATCTTTCCATTCAAAGAAATAGTTTCCAGTCCCCATGACGCAGAATAGTCTCCGTCAATAAACGTCTCTACTGGTTGCAGTGTCATCAAAGACTGCAAATTGCGCATAATCCACAAAATCGTCCTCGAAATTCCAGTTGTCAAGAAAGTCCTTCTGAACAAGTACCACAACCCTCCTCGGGACTACAGACATTGTGATGGACAAGACGGGCTGAAGACCTTTGCACGAGCAATATTTCAGAGAGTTAAAGTTCTTGATATTTGCTATGGTTGGTTAAGGTAATATCATTTCCTCATTTAAAAAAGGACGGCAATGTCTATAGGGTGACAATTTGCACTGCATTGCATCGATGGCCAATCCTGACATAGCCACTGCCGTTTCTGTATTTACGTGCTATTTCTGCCTTCTGTAACTCTGCCTTCCGTATTTACTGGTGACTGCACAGTACTGGCCATTTCTATTAGTGCCAATACACGCCATACTTTCCCCCATTTACTGCCTTACGTTTTTTTTATCTTCTTTAAATTTCATTTTTAACATGTAATGTCCGTATAAATTTTATTTTTAATATGTAATATTTTTTATATTTAATTTCATTGATTAATAATTGAAGATTAGTTAATGTTATTTTTTTTATATAATAGTTGTTTTTTTTAAATAATTATTTTTTAATAATATTTTAGATTTTATTTTGTAGATAAGAAGTAAAGAATAATTAATATAGATTGTACAAATATCTAAATCATTTTATTTATTATACATAATACATAATTTTAATCTTTTAAATTATTTTATTTTATTTAAAGAATATTTTTATTTATTTAAAAGTTATTTTATCAAAATGTGCAATAATATTGAAAAGTAATGATTTTTTTGCCAAAGATTTAAAGTGCTTGTGTTGGGAGGTAAGATAATTTTATGGAATTAGGTAATTATTTTACCCAAAAATATTTTTATGTGAAAAGAAAAATGAATCAATTTTTACCAGAAGGTTATAAAAGGGATAATTATTTTTACCTGAAGAGCATACTGAAGATACATACAAGTAAAAAGTGAAGTGAATTTTTCCAACAAAATAAGATTATTATTGAATTAATTTTCACAAAGACGAGGATTAAAGATTAAAATATTTAATTTACCAAAAGGCAACTAATTAAATATTTTATTTTTTCTGGAGTGTTGCACCAAAAGGAAGAGTTGTACCAGATAGATGTCAGATAACCCATGGACTGTCATGGGATGGTAACAGTCATTAAAATTTTATAAAATAATTGTCATGGGCTATAGATAGTCATTAAAAATCAAAATCTTAAAATTAAAACTTAAAAAAAAAAAGCTTAAAAACTAAAAAATTCAAAACATCATAATGCATACCTGCACAAAAGAATGAAATGAAGAAATTAGAATGAACATATGAGTAATGATAATACCTGAATTTTTGAAAGTTTAGAGACCCACACAATAATGAAAATCCAAACATGAATGAAATTTAGTGAAAGCCGTCTACAAAAGTATGCTAAAATAGAATGCACTCAAAAAGAAGAATATATTTGACCCACAACCAAGCAAGGCACTACTTTTTGTTCTATAAAAAGCATGTTTGGTAAACTCTTATCAACTTCATTTGTCAAGATAATAAAATAATATCATTCTTTTCAACCAAAACCTTATCACTTAATTATTCTTAATCATAAGCAAGCCTTGAATATCCTTTCAAGGCCCCCCTCTCCACCACTTTTATATATTATTCTCCATTTTTTTATTCAAGAAGGTATAAGGTAGAGATTGCCACACCTTAGATGGGGGTAAGTAGAAACATTAAGAATGGAGTAGGATAGCCAATAATGAGAAAGAGAAAAGATACCTAATTGAAGAATAACTCCTATTTGAGGATGTTGGTGGAAGGTTTGTTGAGTTACTCTTCTTTATTAATATATTTATCTATTGACTTGTGTATATTTTTAACTATTTAGTTTTGGGTTTTTCTTTTTATAAGGTAGATTAGATGAATTTTTTATTGGGGTTTCGGTTTATATAATATTATCATGATTTATATGTAGAATTATAAATATAAATATGTTATTTTAAAAGAATATATTAATATTTTACATAACAAATAAAAAATAACATTTGATGAATCATTTTCATATAATTCTTTATTTTTTAATATTTGTTGTTGCATTTTTATAGTCTATCACATATTTTTCTCTCCATGTCAACATTATGGGAGCACCACTCAATTGAACGTTGTTTTGAACTTCAACTAAAAGTTATGAGAAACATAGACCAAAATGCATGTCTTTTTTATGACTAGTATAGTGAATAAATTGACATAGAAAATAATTTAAAAAAAAATTCTCAAGTTCTACATAGCCATTATGGTGGGTGTCTCATAGACTAACCAAATCTTTACTAGTATCAAAGCAATATGCCCTAAGGATTTCTACTTTTTAATGAAGATCCTTTATGTCTTCATTCCTAATGACATAGTTGTAAATGGACTTATTTTTATGGAACTAATTAATATAATTATATATCAACATATGGAATACATTTCTATAAAGTTGGAATCATTTTTCCATCATGTTATGCGTTCCTATTTATACATTCTATTACACTTGGCTCCATGTTATCAATGTCCACACATATTATTGCATATCTAACTTTTATTATCCCCTTTATTGTCACCCATATCTACAAATTCATTCTCTACCTAGATACTATTACTTCCATGTCCTAAACCAATCACATATGTACAAGATTGATCCTACACCTATGGATTTGACCCCTAATTTTTTAAAATTTAAATTCAAAATTTGGTTGAATCCTTACTATTTCTTTCTCACGTTAATCCAACTTGGTTCAAATTTGGAGTGATTTAGTACTATATACTTATATTCCAAGGAATTCAATTGTATTTATTTAATCATCCTCTTATATCCAATAAACATTCACAAAATCCTATGAAATGGATAAAAGAATCATTTGAGGAATTCTTTAACTACAACACGGAAACAAACTAATCCTGTATTATCATTCTAGAACATATACATGTCTAAATATTATTGTTCTCGGGAATTTCCACGAGTGTAAAGAATGGTATTTCTAGGAGGTTGACCTATTGGTTTTTTCCTTGCTTACTATGGTTATACCTTTCATTGGATAAACCCTTTTCATTTCAATATACCTTGTAGCTCAATTAGTTTAAAGCACACATCCCTTAATCTAGCTTATCTTTTAACACATGGGATTTTCTTCTCTATCATTTGTCCTAAGGAAAAATCATCATCTCACTCATGTTATGTATTTTTCCTTTATTAGCTCTTAATGTTCATAGTAATCTTAAAGGGCTCCCTTAATGTGTAGGGATCCTTATCCCTTAACAAATAGTTTATCTTGGCACAATAAGTATTGCAATATAGGGCAAGGAACATAGAACCATTTGGTCTCATGTATGTAATCCACTTGTGTGCCTATTCCTCGGGGTTAGATTTCTAACTTTTTAAACCTTGAGATTTGTTTGTGCATTGTGTTTTAAGGATTTTTTTCCCTAATTTGATTGTCACTTTTTGGAACCCACTCTCTTATCTTTCTTTTATAAGGCATATGTGTGGAAATATACCCTTTTACCTTGTATAAAGGTATTTATAATATTAAGAGCAAATGAAGTTGAAAACAAGTTACCCACTAATTGTCTTATTCAACTCAAATTTTAAAGGGGATAGTGGGTTTGATATAGTCAATATTAGAATTTCAAATATCACAAAAAAATGCATTCAATAATGTGGTTCCTTTTAAATCTATTTTATCACGGATTTGTTTTTAAAAACATACTATTGAGAAGTTTATAGGAAACACATAATAATAGGTTTTTTAATAGAAAAAAGCATAATAATAGGGTTTTTAAATATTGAAGTTCCAATTCCCACCTTTTAGAAAAATTAAATTAATTAGTTTTGTAAACTCTATCATAATTTTTTTTTACCTCACTTAATATTCTTATCTAATCATTTTTTAAACATAATTATTTTATTTATTTTAGATTGAAAAATCAATAAATACATCATTATTTAATTATATTTTTTAAAATCCGATTAACACAACTACCATTTTTTTTTTATCATTTTAGTTTATTTAATAATATTAAATTGGAAAGATAAAACTAAAATGGATTCCATTTTTTTAAAATAAAGCAAAATATTCTCCTTTGGAAATAACTTAATGACCCCTCTATTGACATCTCTTATAAAAAGTCAACTCTAATTGCTAATGGATAAAGATACATTCTTCTTAATATTATTTCTTTTTTATCTAACTCTCTAATGTTTAATGTTACCTTACACTTTCCTTTTTTTCCTAAATGAACTGGATTTAACTTTATAATATATAATTGCATATCTTTGGTATTTCATTTCATGAACCATGCTTCAATTCTAAATGTAATTTAAATTAATTTAACTTATTTAAGAAACTTGACACAACATGACTCTTGTTTAAAATTTCTCATTTTTTACTTGCAAAAGTGTGTGTATATATATAACTACTTTTTAAAATGTAATTTTTTTAATAATTTTAATTGCTACCTTTTTTACATTTCATAAAATTATTATTTATTTTTAAATTTATTTTTTATTTTGTTTTATTAATTATTTATTTGTCAAATAATAAACAATAGTTATATCTCAAATTGCAGTCAGTGACAAATATAACATTCATATTGAGGGAATTTCATGGAGCGTGGGCGGGAGCGGAGTGCTAGGCGGGAAAATGGGTGTTTCAAATTTTCTGGTACTGAGCAGGCTGATGGCGATGGATCTGCGAAGGCCCAAGTGGGTCACGGGTCTGCCTCGTGTAAGAAGAAAAGCGTGGAGGAACCGGAACGGGAGGACTCCCCAAAAAAGTGTACGGATGACCTAGGTGGGAAGAATATTCCGGTTCCTCCCCTTGTTAATCCTGTCGGCGATTGCCCTAAAGATAACCTCAAAGGTGCAGTGGGGTCTGGTGAAATGAATGGCGGGCATAGTAAGAAGTGGGCCTCACTGTTTGGGGTTAAACCTAATGGTAAGTCTTTTTTTCCCCCTGTGCGCAACATTTCCTACCCTACAGTTGGAAAATTTGCAATTTCTATTCCAGACGAGATCATTGATCATAATATTGCTATAATGGAAAATTCCCTAGTGGGAAAATTCATGGGCCAAAGGCCAAATATTGAGATTGTTAGGGATTTCGTCAGAAAAAAATGGAGAACAAATGGTAGTGTCTTTGTTGCGGCTCTCCCAAAAGGCTTCTTTTCTTTTGAGTTCTCGAACAGAGAAGACATTAAGGTTGTTAGATGCGAAGGACCATGGGTTATTGGGAAATCAACTCTCGCACTTAAAAAATGGTCTTCAAACTTATATCTAACAGACTCCATCTTTGAGACTGCCCCGGTTTGGGTTAGGCTTCATGGTCTCCCTTTGGAATATTGGAACGAGGATGTTTTCAGGGGGATAGCTAGCTCCTTTGGGGAGCTATTATCGATTGACCCTATGACAGCAACAAGAAGGAGACTGGTGTTTGCCAGAATATGTGTGGGTGTTTCTCAGGAAGCGAATCTTCCCTCCTCTGTGGAGATCCACTCAAAACTTGGCTCTTGGTCGTAGGCTATTGAGTTTCAGACCATCCCTTTTGCCTGCTTCAACTACAGAAAATCTGGTCATTGGGCGAAGCATTGCCCCCTTAAGGCAGTAAAAGAAAAGGAAAACCCTAAAAGGGCCTCAAAAGTGGTATGGAAAAAGAAGCATGAGGAAAAATTTATTACGGAGCCAGTGGGAAAGGTTGTTGAAACCCCTGATAATTTCTCGGGTAATGCTGGAAATGATGGCTCCACCATCCAAGTCCCCCAAGCTCTTGTTCCTGAGATTAAGTCTGGTTCTCAGGACAAAGGAGAAGGAATGGATTGTAATGCTGGGAACTTGGTTGGGTAAAAGCACAAACATGTGTCACACTTTATAAAGGAATCGGCCAACAGCAAAAAAAATTTTGAACTTCGACCACATAAAAGTGGTTTTTATGTTTTGAATTTCAAAATGGTGTAAACTAATAAAATGTAGAACTTTTCGTGTAGTTTATTCCTGTAATTTTTAAAATTTAAAAAAAAATTGTTTTTATTATGTTTTTATCAATTTAAGGACAAATTTTGGAATGCTGAAAATTTCATAAAAGAGTGACTTCACGGGCCGTCAAGAAATAAAATGAAAAAAACTTCATTTCTCCCTATTTTTTTTTTCCAAATAGGTAATTTCAATATCCTGTGCATGGAAAAAAAAAATCACATTTTGATGTATATTTTTCTCGTAATAACGTTTTAAAGTCAAACATGTCAGAATTTGACAGTTTTGACGGGCCGTCAACTAATTTCAATTTTTTCAATCATTTTCAAAAAACAAAATATACCCTTTTGAAGTAGACTCTCTCCTCTTATGCCTCATATAATATTTAAAACATTTTAATAAATTTTACTATCATTTTTTTAATATCAAATCAACCTCTTTTTTGATTTTTAAAACCTATTTGCATTATTTTAAAAATAAAAGATATCAAAACTAATCAAAATATTATAAAAATTCTATATTTGGATTCTACACTTCAAGCTCTACAAAAGGGTATTTTTATTTTTCGCAAAAAAATCAATCTGACTAGAGAAATACTTTGCCAAAAATGAATGTTTTAGAAAATTTTGAAAAATAATGAGTAAGTTGCCATGTAGGATGCCAACTAGATATTTTCGGCCGGTAGGGTTTCGGCCGACCAGGTTTTGGCCGAAACCCTATCGGCCGGTAATGAATCGGCCGAAAAGTAATTGGTCGAAAAGTTATCAGCCGATAATTACTCGGCCGAAAATGAATGATATAAAAGAAAGTTATTTTTTTCCCAAATTTATCAAATTAAAAAAATTAGAAAATAACCAATATTTCGATTAAAGAAGATTTATTTCAACATTTTGGAAGGTTTATCATTTCTGAAATTTACAAGACATATTTTGACGAAAAAAAAGGCATTTGGAGAAGAGGAGAAATATTTTTAAGGTGTATTGATCTTTAATTTATTTAATTGATTATGTTTTTTATTGAAAATGCATTTGAAGTTTGTTTTCACTTTTTTTTTATTAAAATATTAACATCAAAGAAATATGTGTAGAAATATATTCATTATTCAATTAAAAATATTTTATGTTTTGCATGTTTATGTTTATTAAAAACTTTTGTTTAAATATTTTATGTTTATGTTTTGCATCTAGTTATGTAAGTTTTTTAAAATATTTATGCTATATTACATGTACATGTTTCATGGAAAGCTTATGTGTGTACAAATTTCTATGTAGGCAATCATTCAAATTTGAGTGTAATTTGTGATGGCAAATCAAAGGACTAGATCGAGGAAGTATGAACGAACACGAGTAAGACAAAGAAAGAGAAAAGTGGATGAAAGAACATCTACTGAACAACAACTCATGGAAAATATTGATGATCAAGGTGACGTACAAGTACAAGAACAAACTGAACCTATTACTAATATAAATGTTTTGGACTATGGTATGGAAAATTTGATGGAGATGGATGAAGATTCTCTTTTCAATAATATTTCATCTGAAGATATGTTATCTAAAAGCACATTAAAATTACACTCTAAAAAAATATGGGATGAATTTTTTGAAGAGAAATCTTTAATTGGAAGAGCACAGCTAATTGCAAAGTTATTTAGACGAAAAGAAATGACCCCTGTTTTGGAGTTGTTAGGGGTTGATAATAGGAAAAAGTCATCAGATTTAAAACAAACAATTGTTGAAAACCTACAAGAAGTATTAAAATGTATTGAAAAGAAGAGTCGGTCTAGTGATTTAAGTGTTGCACGTAGAGCGTTGATGACTGTAATTTCTAGTAAGAAATTATCATATAGAAGACAAGTTCAAGCAATTTCTGAATTACTAAATGTTTCTAGGAGAACTGTTCAAAGATATATTGAAAAGAGAGATGAAATAGATGGAAAAATTGAGAAAAAATTGGGTAAATATTTGTAGGGTTCCTCGAAAAGATAGAATTTCAGAAGATGTAAAGAAACAAGTTGTTGAATATTGGACCACCCACTCTCGTGTTTCTTCCAATAGAAGGGATACTATACAAATAATAGGTGATGATGGTACAAAAATTTCTCATCCAAAACATTTTATAGATACAACACAAAGTGAACTTTTTGAAGCATTTAAACAAGAATTTTTAAATGTGAAGATTTGTCAAAGGATGTTTGAAACACTACGACCATCATTTGTACGTATAAATAAAGTACATGAAACTTGTTGTTGTCGAAATCATGTTGAATTTGATCTACACCTACAATCATATAGAAAAGTTATGGCAACAATTGATCAAAATTTAGCCATCCCTGGAAGCACAACACAATTTGTGAAGTCTCTTCTATGTGAAAAATCAGAAAATTTGGATGAATTCAATGTTCAGTGTATAAAAAATGTATGTAATGATTGTGGAGATTTGAAGAATCTTTTACATGTTGACAATAATGAAATGCAAGTTACTTGGAAGAGATTTGAATATGAGACATACTTAACGAAGTCAGGAGTTGAGGCCAAAAAAATTGTTCTCAAAGAGAGTGGATTGCCTTACAATGAATTCATGAGTAAATTTCGCAATATCATATATCCACATATCCAACATTGTCATGGTGCAAGATGGCAATCTAAGAAATTTCGTTATTCAAAGAATTGTTTTCCACCAGGTTGTATTCTCTCTATTGTAGATTTCTCTGAGAACTATACATTTAGTCCTCAAACTGAGATTCAAAGTCAATATTATCATTCAGAGCAAGTTGCAATCTTCGTGCAAGTTTGCTACAGGCATGCAGAGTTAGCGGTCGATGGAATACAAAGTAGCAAAGATGATAGAATTATCATCAAAGAGGTTCACTTTTATATCAGTGATGATACGAATCATGATAGAAGCTATGTAGCTCATTGTTTCAAAATGTTTTTTGAAGACCTAAGACGACGTGGCATAAATCAAGAACAACATGGATATGGTCTGATGGATGTGCTGGTAAGTACATTGGTTTTTAAATTATTTTTAATTAATTTATATTTACTTTTAAAACTTTGAGACTTAAATTGTTTTTTGAAGATAATTCAAGGTTTTCAAGTGTTTAATTATTTGTAACTTCACAGGACAATTTAAGTCTGCAAAAGCCTTTGTTTGGTTATGTAGTCAACATGCTAGATGCAACACCAAATTTTTGTGGAATTTTTATGAGAGTGGACATGGAAAAGGAGAGCACGATGGAGCAGGAGCATGTGTGAAGCGTGCACTTCATCAACATGAACTTGCTGGTATGTCCAATTTAGCTTCATACTTTTTAAAAGATTAGATATGTATATATATATATATATATATTTAATTTAACTAAATTAAATTTTCTTTTAAGTTCTTTGAAAGTAATAGGTGACAAATTGTGCCAACTTGTCTGTAACTTGTAGGTAATTCCATACGGAATGCAAACGAAATTGTTGAATGGTGCAAAAGTCATTTTTCTGCTCGCGACTCAACATACAACACACGGTATTTTTGGGAAGTTACAGGTATGTATGTCTAGTCAAAATTTGTTTTAAAATTTTGAATTTCAAAGTTCAAGTACATACATGATTTCAAATTGAATTTTCAAGTTTGAATTTAAACAGATATTGATCGATCAAATCCTTATAATTGTCAAGCAATTCATGGTATTAGAAATCTACATCAAATCATGACAACGGGGAGTAGTAGGCCTTATGCAATGAATGTGAGAGAAAAATCATGTTTTTGTATTGATTGCATTGAGGACAATGCAAATATTGATCAATGTGAGAATATTAGAGATGGGTATGTTTCACAATGGAATGAAACAATTAATATCAATGCCTCCTTTTGTTGAAGATGACAATGTTGATGTCCATGATCCACTATATTCAGCTGATTATGAACGTGTATCTGATTTAGTTGTTATAGGTATGTCCAAATTGATTAATTTAGTTAAAATCAAGATTTAAATTTATATATATATATATATATTCTATGTTTAAGTAAGTTTCAAATATAAAATATAAATTTTTACAACTTTTAAATGTATAATTTACTTAAATATGTAAATATGTGGTGTGTGTACAGGAGATATTTTCGCTATAGTTGCAGATCCTGAAAATGCGGAAGGTGTAGATTACTATCTACTAAGATGTACACAACCAAAAAGCAAATTGTTCGAATCGATGACAGATGGTGATGGACAAGAGTATCCCATTGGATCAGTCGTTATTGAAGGCACATATTATCAGCAAATAAAGATAGATAAAAATGGTATTATATTTGTTGATTATAGGCCAGGACAAAAGGTTCTACATTACAGTCACTTAGTTTTGGCAACAAAAATAAATTTAGAAACTTTACCTAAAAGAGGACGTGCCAAACAAAAGTGGAGGTTGCCTATTGAAGATCATGAGAAGATTTTAGAGATAATTAAAGATAGAGAGGATCCAGATTTTATGTACCAGGAGCTTTAAGTTGTTTTTTGGATACATGTGTACACATTTATGACTCCAAATCTAGATAATTTATATATTTGTATTGATTGGACATGTGACATGATTTAGAATGGTTTTTTTTTAGAATGTGACATGTATGTTAGATCATATATATGCTTGATCTACAAAACCCAGTGACTTTAAAAATGTTTTAATTTACATTTTGCCTAAATTCCTTTAAATCATCTAAATTTCCAATTGCATTTTTACATGTTGGACATGGTTCATTCTTTTAAACCTTCACTCTTGAGAATCTCTAGAAATTCCTTTATATCATCTCTCTAGATTCCTTGATTGTAAATTTTTATGTTTGACACATGGAATTGTTAAACTTTCACTTTCAAATCTTTGAATTTAAATATTTGTTCAACTCCACCTATATACATGAGCTAGATTGAATATATATACGTGCAACAATATGTACAAAACCTAGTCTATGTTCCAATTTTGCATTTAAATTTATTTATGTTCCGTGGAATTCTTAAGTTCACATTCAAATCTTTCATTTCATTTGAACATTCAACTCCACAAACTTGTATAAAATTATCTAGTTGATTTGGTGTTTTCAAGTGGTGAAGAATCTAGACATAAATGTTGTCTCTAGTTTTCTTTATTTTTTATACATTACTAATGCACGACATTCAATAATTTTAAATGATCATTTGGATTTTCATGTATCCTAATCATCACATCCTAATTTTATTAAATTTTCATCAGGTAAGCATCCCTCATCCTAGAATCATTTAAAAATTATCCATCTAGATCCATCTCAACCGTACATCCATTCTCCATCCTTAATAATAAAAAAGCATCACTTAAACATAAAAATTTGGTTACTTGGTCTCAATCTAGTCCATACATCATATTGTCCTTTCGTCATCACCCAAAGTTTTCAACATCTAGGGACCTTATCCTTAATCTAGAGTATCATCCATTTCAAATCCAATCTCCTAATAAAAAATCACTTGACCTTATAATTTGATTTCATCTTTAAAATCCAAATTTGCTTAAGAATATTAGCTCCTATCTTTTAAGTATAGAACTAAATTATTTATCCATTTTGTTAATGTTAGATTGTATCCAGGTTCTCTTGGTTTGTCCTTTCTTGTTCACCTTAAGGTGCATTGGAATATATGAACATTGTAGTGAATCATAGTGATGGTGTTTGGGGTGCTTGAGATAGCCACATTTTGGCATCAATTTAGCTTTGTTTACCATGTATAGCTTGAGACCATGAGCTACCTACATCTTCCAAGTCATATCTAATTCCCAAATGTAGAAATTCCATATCCTATTATCATCAACAACAAGTTCTAATTGTTTTAGAGGTGGATCTAGAAGAAGTTTATCTCTCTAGGAGACATGCCACCATCTATAACACCAAAAATACTATTTGAAGCTTCATTATATTATAGCTTATTTATTTATTTTTAAAATATTTCAATCAATCACTAGAAAATTATAAATTTATTAAGATGAGTAACCTTGTGTTGTCATTTATTGATTAAAAGATGAATCTTTGTTTTGTTCTAATATATGAACTTTTCTTTCTTTGATAAAATAGATTTTATTTAGTAAATATTTTTATAAAATCCTTTTATCCCAACACAATACACTCATTTAAATATTTATTTTTAATTCAAAACTCATATATGAGAGATTATATATATTTCCTTCTCCAAGACCAAGATGCTAATACACTAGTAACATCTACAAAAATATAAGGTTTCTATATTAGAACCCAATTTGAATTATCAAGCTATTTATAGCTTTTTTTTGTGATTTCATAGTCCAACCTTAAAAAATAAGGATGTAATCTCTATTCCTCTCATCTTTAGTACTTTATTTATATATAAAATATTTTTATGCCTATAAAACGTAACTTTTAGTATATTTCTCTAGGAATGAACATAACTTCATTAGTCCTGTAATTTGGTCCATCTTTCCAGTACAATTAAATATGGATTGATCAATTTTTAATTTATATATAGAATTGTCATCCAAGAGATCTACTTGATCAATTTTTAATTTATATAGAATTGTCATCAATTTTTAATTTAATATTAAATGTGCATGTCTTTCAAGATTTAAATATATATATCAATTTCTAATTACATATATATAAATGTTCCACATGGAATTCTTAAACTTTCAAAACTAGAAATTTGATTTCATTTACATTCAACTCCACTAATAGCTTGCATGCTTTATTTGAATTATATGGTTCATTCTTAAGTGAACACTTTCAAACATATATATATATATATGATTTCATTTACATTCAACTTGACACAAGTATAGCTCATCATCTAGTTCAAGAATTCTTTGCATGCACATTCAAATGAACATGTGTATTAGATTATATGGAATTAAAAATTAGGTTAATGTAGAGCATGATATATGCACAATTTAAATGTATAAATAACTTTTACTGACTTTAAAAATGAACATTTAGAGCTTTAAAGAATTCAATCTAACTATCATCTATTTCCAATTGCATTTTTATGTTCTACTTTAAAACATGTATAGCATTAATCTCAAGCATATATGCATTCAATTTTTTCTATTTCTTGACCTATTTATTAAAGACAAATTCATTTGAACTATTTATTTAAATTAATTACATGTACATGTCCATCTTTTTAAATTTACAAATAGCAACCATTAGATAGTGGAGTGGACAACATTTTGATTTCACAATGTATTTAGTTATCTATATATGTACAACAAGTGCATTTGAACAAGTTACCATAATTTAAATTTAAATAAAGGTACTTATAGATGTAATGTAAGTGAGTTCATCAAACCATAATAATGCACGTATATAACAAACCTCTAAGATTCAAACCATAAAACATAACTGTATGAATGTGACATGTAAATTATAACAAGTATATATATGTGTACCATAAAACATAAGTATGTAACACGTCCAAATGTTCAATACATAAATCATAAAAAGTGTCTCCAACATATAATAAAATGATCTCAGACATGTAATACTATAAAACAAATCTCAAAGAGAGGGATGTCTGGTATGAATAGAATCATCAGATCTATGGCTCGATCTCTCCCTCAACCTCTCCCTCGATACATGGCTCGATCTCTCCCTCGACCTCTCCCTCGATCCATGGACCGATCGCTCTGCTGATCCAAGATGTGTGGATCCATGTCCCGATCCAATATCTCCCGATCTGTGTCCTGAGCCTCGTCCCAACCCCTGCATGTGTTCAAGTACACATATATATGTAAAATTATCTAAAAATTTTACAATGTACTTGAGTTCAATGTGTTCAAACTTAAACATCAAGTAATTAGTTTTTTAAAATTAAATTTAAATGTACCTCATCTACATACTGCATGGGATCGCCATCATGCTCCAAATTTCCAAAGTCTGGGAATTCACCATACTGCTTAAAATTTTCAAGTACACAATTTCAATCAGGAGTTAAACCCCTAGAAGTTTTTAAAATGCATTACATAAATTTTTAGAACACAATTTTAAAAATATATACATGTATTTAAATTATAAATTGAAAGTACCTGTTGTGCCTGCTTGAAAGCTCTACCAATGTCACTAAGATCACGAGAATGTAAAGACATCGTAGGGGGCTCTGTAGCATGTACAGTATCAGTAGCAAAAAGAAGTCGACTATATGTCCCATGGACAGGATCAGGTGTCGCAGTAGCCTCAACGTGACCTGTAACATCCTGATGACCACCTGGACAAGCTAAAGGATCAACAGAAACATGATGTGCATGGGATTCTGTAGGCTGATGTGGAATATCCTGAGCTGCATTTGCCACACTGTGGCTCATATGTGTATGAGGATATCGTTGTCTAATAAATTCTGGTACCCTGTCAAGAGCAATCCCATGGTCCTCACTGATAACCTGATATGCTGCTAGTAAATCCAAAATTGAGAGTCTACACGTATTACGCAGAGTCGTGTGGGTCATATGCTCAACATCTGCAAGAGTAGGTAGATCGGCACTAATAAATGGATCATACGATGCAGATGTAGCCTCAGTGGGAGGAAGGTTGATCCGTGGGCGTAATAAATATCTACCAACTCGATCAGATGAAATCTGATCAATCTGCGTCGTAATAGAGGCAATGTTTTCAAAAATCTGACTCTGAGTGGACCCTGTTGCTGCCTCCCCTGCTGCTGCCAATTCCAAACGTTTTGGTAAAACCAAAAGGTTTGGGCCAACTAATGCCCTCTTGTCCACAGGCGGTGGCAAATTTGAAGGTCTAAACTGTGGTTTGTCAGAAAAACGGCCTTTACCTTGGCCAGCATGCTCAGGATAAGATGTGTAGTCCACCTCTATATGTAAATGAAATTCTGCATATAACTGTTTGACAAAATACAATGGCAGCTCATCATTGTGAGGCCATCTATGATGTGCTGCCAACCATCTAGGGTATATGAATGGCGCAACAAGAGGATCTTCACACCTCGTAACCACATATCCTCTAATTTTATTTTTTCCTCTATAAAATGGGAACATGGATAACACATTTTCACCTGAAACTAATTTGGCAACTTCTCTATGTTTCACTGTGCCAGTAACACTCCTAGCAAGAGAAAAATAAAACTGTTCAATGCTGATTTCATCATAAGGATTGTATGATCGAATTGTCTCAATCATCTTAATAATCTCTTGTCTAATAGTGACTAATCTATCTCGATTAGCCAAATTGGGGGAGTTGTGAATTGTTTGCTCTAAACATTTTAGAGCATTGTCCAATCTAACAATACTATCCTGAAATATATTTGATCTAGTTTGAGCTTCTCGCTCAGAACGAGGGGAATGATGAGATCCCTCATCGGCCATGATATATATAAATAGATAGAGATCTGCATATCATTAAAACAAAATTACATAATGAACTAAACAAATTTAAATTGAAATTTTTTCAAAACTAAAAAAATATATATTTAAATTAAAGGTAAAATTTTCAAGTTTCAAAACTAGAAAACATTTTTGAATTTAAATGTATCTAATGAGATCTAGTTCAAACTTTATATCTATCGAGCTATGTGAACCTATTAAATCATAGGCATGCATGTAATATTCAACCAAGAGTAAATATGGAAAAAAAATATTTATCCTTTCAACCACTCTATACTAAAATTTTGATCAAAATAAAAAAATACTCTTCATTACAATTGGTCATATATGATCTAGCCTTTCTTTGTAATCAATTATTTTTTAAATCAAACACTAGAAATTATAAAAAGGTTAACATTTCCTTAATTTTTCGATCTAACTTAAAACATATTAAAGTAATGAAGTTAAAATTCTTTGAAATAAATTCCTTAGGAATAAAATATAAACATATAGATACATGTGCATATATCTGTATGTACACATGTATGTATGTGTACGTGCATGTATATATATATATATATATATATCTGTGTGTGTGTGTATGTACATGCATATATATATGTATATGTGTGTATGTGTGTATGTATGTATGTATATACATATATATATGTATGTACATGCACATGATATATGTGTATGTGTGTATGTATGTACATGTATTATATATGTATGTGTATGTGTGCATGTACATGCATATATAGGTATGTGTACACATGTATATACCACATACATACATACACATACACACATACACATATATATACATGCATGCACACACATACATGTACATACACATATATATGCATATACATACATACATACATACACATATGTATATATAATACATGTACATGCATACGACATACACATATGTACATATATATACATACATACATATTATCACATACACATATATGTGCATGTAACATGTATATGCATATACATATATACATGCATATACATACATATATATATATGCATATACATATACATACATACATACATACACACATAAAAAATAATACTTGACACCACATCATTACACATATATATACATCTACATGCATACACACATACACATATATGTACATGTATGTATATGTACATGCACATATATGTGTATGTGCGTATGCATGTATCTATGTATTATATATACATATGTATACATACACACATGTACACATATACATACACACATGTACACACATGCATACATACATGTACACACATATACACACATACACACATACACATATATACATGCATGTACATACATATGTATACATACACACATGTACACATATGTATATATAATACATCTACATGCATACGCACATACACATATATGTACATGTATGTATATGTACATGCACATATATGTGTACATGTGCATATGCATGTATCTATGTATTATATATACATATGT
>VDFB02354118.1:0-18721 GCA_007258455.2 Sequoia sempervirens
AGCTAATGTTGAACCTTCTCATAAGGATGAAGTTGAGAAAGCATAAGAGGAGAAAATCAGGGCTGAAATTGTAGCTATTACTCCCACTAAGGCTAGAAAAAAATTCAAGGATAGTGGAATCATGATATTTCTAGGATGTACTATCACTGCTACCATAGCATATGATGCAGTGAGAAGATATCCTCAAGCTTTAATATTTGAAGATCAATTTGAGGATAAAGTGTTTGGTTTTGGATATAGTCCAAAGTTGCATACTCTTGCAATTTTCTCTATGGCACCTAATACTGGTAAACATGATGTTGCTAGACCTATTGAAGAAGTTATTGGTTCTTTAGTGGTCAAAAGAGCTACTAATATAACTCATATCCAAGCAGCTAAATAAAATATAATTCACATATTTCAATAGTGTTGCAATAGTTAGTGTGGATATTGCACATATTTCTTAGAAAAAATATGATTCTTTGGCTAAGGAGTACAATAAGGCCTTGGATGAGCTAAATAAAATGAGAGCCGTTGTTCAGGATAAATAGAAGACAATAACTCAACCATCCTCTTCTTCATTTGATTTTTCTACACAGGATAGGGAAACATTGGCCTTAAGAATTGATGATTTGAATGGTAAGTTGACTGTTGAGAAGGAAAATGTTAGGAAGGACAAACTTGAAATAGTCAGGGTGGCAAATGAAATTTTTGAGGATGTACTAAAGCATAGGGTGACCAAGTTGGTCCACAAGGCCAATGATGTTTGGGCCACTTATAATAATATTCATGAGGCAAATACAAAGTATCTGCAAGTACAAGAGGCCTTCATGAATGAATTGAATAATTGGATTACTAGGGTAAATGCTTTCAAATAAATGATGCCCAAAATTAAAAAGGACCTCAAGGCACCTACCAATATTCCTAATATTTTGCAAATCATTGACTCAATAAATGAGATAACTATTTTCCATGGAAATTTAGTTATACCACTCAAGAGTAAGTTGAAAATATTCATAGAGATTGAGTAACTTGGTATACCTTAGATATTGAGTCCAAAAGGTGAATTTCATCCATCTAACACCTAGAAGAAAGAGTTGGGAGGGATGCTTGCAGCAGCTATGATGACCTTGACTATCATCGACTACATCTTGCTCAATTCAAATATTGACACAATGGTGGAAATTGAAACAAAGATGGACATATTTGTTAAAGAATCCAAGATTTAAATTGATGCCAGATATTCTTAGTACATTACTAAGTTGCATGATTTGTTGAATGTAAAATGACCTACTAAGGAAGAATATAACACTTGGTTGGAGAAATACATAGAATGAATCTGTGTAGGGATTAATGAGTAAGACGAATAATGGATGGGAGAAGAATAATACATAGCCTGAATACATTACAAATTAAGATTTTGATAAAACATGGTAAAATATTACTCTCTCCTCAATTTGAAATGGATAGCATGTGGTGCTAATGTGGATAAGTGAATTTTGAATTTTTTCTATTTTCCTTGTCTTGCTTCGTAAGTGAACTGTTGTTTTGGCTTTCCCACGGTTGTCATTTTTTTAGCACATGGAGAATATCTTGAAATTGGTGTAACAAACTAATGATATATTTTGAGGTGGGCCTTGTTTTCTACAACAAGTTGAGGTCAATTTTGCCACGTGTTTATTTGATTCACCTAAAGACTTGAGTGTAACTGAAAATGGAATATTGTTGTAGTGGTCCAAGGAAATCTTAGCATGTGTGCTTTCTGGCCTAAATCTTGTTTTTCTCCTTCATCTCTATAAGAAGGAATTTAGGGCCAAAAGTAGGAGTCAGTTGAAATTTTTTGAGTTAACACTGTGAAATTTTCAAGACAATATAAAGAAATTTTTAGATTTTTTGTTTTAGGTTTCTTTTGGAGTTCATATTTATGCATGTGAATTTGATAGCAATATAGCATTTATAATATAGAGTAACATCAGTTTCATGGCTATTGTCTCTCCTTGTATATGTTCTATAAGTTATGAGTGAAAGTAATCTAGGATTTCTTTCGTTTGTCTCTATCATTTCATGCTAGATGTTTAGTTTCATCCTTGCTTATTGATTCAATCAATTGATGCAAGTTATTGGGTGAGATTAATAAATTATAAGAACTGGGTGCTACAATGGTTGTAAGTAGTAATAATCATGAACTTCATAGAGGAATGTTGTAATGCAAGGTTTCTTGAGGTTATAGGTGCTATTATTTAAATTGAACATTATCTGGTCACATTGAATGATATTGACTTTGTGTGTTAGATAAAGGCATTGGTTCATGCAAAGTATTTGTGGTTCATTTTCTATGTTGATTCATTAGCTACTCAAATTTTAAATCATAAACTATCAAATGGATACCATCATGTTGTTTGTGTTAAAATTTCATCTTCTCATGCACAATATATATGACATTGATTAATAAGCTACCAAATTATTTGATGCATATTATTGAATGGTTTTATGAGAGATATTTTTTATTGGAAATGTATTTGATAGTAAGTGTGTGAGGTGTCTGAGTATACATTGTGCGATCAGCCTCCTAGTTTTCACATAACCCAAAGAGTAGGAATAGAAGTCTTGTATCTACTATTCACTTGTTAACCAATCCCTTTAGAAATACTGATAATTGGAAATGGAAAAGTCCATAGGTATTTTTGGAGATCAGTTTGTTTCATAAAAAATTACCAACAGATTGGTGACTCTACTGGGGACTAGCTAAGTCCAAAGTCTCTAGTTTAGATCTCGTACAGTCAAAGTCGATTGTTAGTTGTGATATTCTTTACTATTTGGAGAATAATCGGTTTTAATCCTATTGCATTGGTCCCATCATACCAAGTCTTATGCATCAAATATTATTCCATTCTGCCACTTTATGTCAGGTAATGTTTAAATTCTTTTCTGAAGTAACAAATATAGAATCAAAGTGCAATCACTTTTTATTTCCCAATATTTTGGGTGGAAACTCTGTGTTCTCTAATACCAGTGTAAAGATTAGTTCTCAAAATTAAAATAAGAAGAAATATTTTGTAGTATTCGACATTATGAGGAAGACCAGAAGTTATGTGAAGAAGTACCCTAAGCAGAAGGAAAAAATTGAACCTACAAAAGAAAAGCAACCTAAATGGGTTAGGAAACACTCTGAATCAAGTAAGTTTGTCGATTCTCTTCCTCAGGTGTATCCTAATTTTAATATCAATATAATTAGTGATAGTATCCATGAAAAAGGACATGAAGTTCAAGGGTCTAACATAGACCAAGAAAGTTTTGTTTTTGAACAAGTGTTTGACAGTGAGCTAAATATTTCAAGAGAGGAAGATAGGTGGGAGTTTTGGGAAAAGAATAAGTTTTTTGATCCTTTAACTCCTAGACTTTGCTCCATTTTTAATGGAAACAATTTTAAGCCACAAGGTAAATCTCTTGATGAGCCAGTCCACTTTTCTCTTGAGGAAGACCCTACTGATCAACCCTACTTTATGCCTACCCCAAGTGAGCATGGGGATGTTCTAGAAAATGAGGAAGACATAGATAATGACATAAAAGCTATAGAAGAGGAAGAGCTAAGGCTTCAAGAACTAGAATAAAAAATAATGAACGAATTTAAAGAGAAAGAAGATAGGATTAGAGCTAAGCAACTTGAGAGAGATGCTTGAATGAATTATTTGGGGAAAATGAGAGAAGATGTTGCTAGACGTAAGAATTTTGAGGAAAATATTTTTAAATTTCCCTCTAATATAGCCAATAATATTCCTAAAGTAGTAGTCTCAATGGGAACCTCAACTATTGATACCTACACAACATATGTCTCAACTACTAGAGCCTTAGACCCTCCTGTTAGTACCAAGAAGACATCATTTTTAGATCATGGGAAGAGACCTATTGACCAACCCAAGAAAACTACATTAAATACCAATATGAGTACTAATACTTTATCTATTGAAGTCCCCACACATAAGGCCAAAATTAATCCAAATCCATCTACTGCACCTCTAGATCCTTAGATATTAGGGTTACAATTCGAGAGTGAAAAGTTGCGTGGGTAATATTTGTGAAAAGAAAAATATATAGCTTCAATGTAGGAAATAGCTAAGAATGTTTTAGCAAAATGTACCTATCACAGCAGGAAAACTTGAAGCTCTAGACAAAACAATAGTGAGTCGCAAAAGAAGATGTCTGATGAGCATACTCCTAGTGGAGGTGGTGGTGGAGGAAAAAATAAGAATGATAATTCTTATTTTGAAGATGATGAGGGAAGTAAGAAAAGGGGAGGTGATGGTGAAAGTGGAAAGGGTAAATATAGTAGCCACTCTAACAACATTAAAAATATTGAGCACATAGATCATAGGGATCAATGTACTAGGAGGCCACTCCAAGTAGATAGATACCAAAAATTATGTTTCACTATCCAATACCTAGCTACCCTAACCCATTCCCTAAATATTTCAGGCTTGGTCTAGTCAAATTCTCTGGAATAATTCCTTGAGTGGTGAAGACCATCTCAAAGAATTTGCTAATGTTATGGATGATTTTGAGATGGAGGTAGAAGATTCCATGATGAATTTTTTCATGCAGTCTCTCATTGAGGATGCATGAGAGTGGTATAGAATTTTTCCTACAAAAAGCATTGGCTCTTGGGAGGAATTCAAAAGGGTTTTTAGAGAAGAATATGGTGACAAGATTGATTCATGTTTTCTACTGAATCAATTTAGTAATATTGTTAAAGGATCCAATGAATCTATTGTTGAGTTCAACACAAGGTTCCAAAAGGCTAGGAAAAGTTTTCCTCCTCATCTCCAACTAAATGATCATGTGTGTTTGGTAAATTACTGCAATGATTTTGATGCAAAAATGAGCTACCACTTGCTAGATAAGAATCCTCAGTCATTAAGGGAAGCCTTTAAGATGGCTAAGCATATTGAAAATATTAGCAGAGCAACTAGTAAATTTGGTAGAAGAGATGAGCAAAACAACAATTCAAAAGTTTAAGAAAAGACAAGAGTTTGGGTGTAAGCGAGGACCAGAAATTGAGGACAAAGATTATATTTTTACCAAGAAACCATCAATGATAATATTGTGAAACAGAGAAGGTTCAGCCTAAAACTATCAAAGGAATAGAAAAGGAGCCCCTAGTTTGCCAAGACCACCCATACAATACCAATAGGTGATCCATAGTATAAGGATGGTTTACAATTTTTGGCCAAGCCGGACCGAAATTATTATTTTTAGCGGAAATCTTCACATTTGGGCACCTATAGCAGCTAAACCGTTGAGGGAATTTAAGAGATGGATTGCAAACTAGAAGTCTCATCAAATTTTTGTTTTTGAATTCTAAAAATATTTTTCAAATTTTTGGAATCAATTACGCTTCTTTCCATCTCCAATTGATTTTTAGAAACAACATTTAAAAGAGTGGCCTTTACATTATATAGCATAGCTTTTTTTCCATGAAGGGATAAAATTCTAATTCTTTCAAAATTTAGATTTATAACTCCTGATATCTAAGATTAGCTTCCACTTGGTTGAATAGTTTTATTGAATATTTTTTTTCCTTAATCGTTTCAAAGTCAAACAAATTACAATTTAGACATGGTCGCGACCATTATAGCCCAGCACGTAACTTTTTGTATATCAAAGTAGTATCTTCTAGTCAATATCTAGTGCACTCATATTTTCAATTTTTTTTTTGATAATCTTCTATTTTTTCCATATGTGAAGAATAAAAGAAATTCATTTTGATGAAAAACCTATGTTTAATAAAACTTAAAAAACAAATACATAACAAAACAAAACATATTAAAATTATATTCATTGGATAGCTTGTTCTGAGGAATACCATAATAATTTTGATAAATTTTAAATGAATTCATTTGATCCCCAAAGCTAAATCAAAAAGTAATTTTTTTGTCGGCATTTTAATAGGTGTAAAGGGCATTTATAAGGTATGGTTTCACAAAACTAGCGAGGTTCTATCCAAAGGGGTTTGATCTAAGGTGATTTGATCAATCCCTCTTCAATTGGAATCCTTAAAATGGAACTTTTTCAGGCTTAAATCATTATATTTTCTAAAAAAATGTGATTTCAGCTAAAATCAGTTCCTCGGGAATTGTAAACCACTATTGTATGGCACCGATGGTGGTATAATGGGAAGCCTATCCTAAATAATAATAAAAAAACCCAAAATAAAGTTCCTCCATACACTGTGCAAAAGAATTCAGGGAATTTTCTTGAGGATACTCCTTGGAGTATGACTTTCCAAATGCCACATTCCTCATAGCAATGTGTAGTAGCATATATGGTTGAAGTAGAGGATGACATACTAGAGGATTATGATCAACAAAATCAAAAGGATGGTGATGTACTTATGATTATGGTAGATTTTGATGTTGCCTATAGTGAATTCTCTTCTGATGAAGGTTGTTATGAAGTGGATGTAGATAATCAAAGGAAAGTTGCTAATGCATATCATTAGAAAATTCTTTCTGATTAGGATGCCAATAGTGATGTTGAGGCTTACAATTTGGAGGAAATTGAAGATGGTGTTTCATTGAGAAGACCCTCAAAAGAAGAAATTGAAAAATATACTGCAGTCTTAGCTACCCAAGCTAGAAGTTCCTATCATTTGATGAATAGAACCATTGGAGGTGAACAAGGTAGTCTTGTTGGTCTATTCATCAAGGAATAAAACACCAAGGAAAAGAACACAAACCTAATGAAAAACTACAAGCATTCAAATATAAAGAAGGTAGGGGAGATAAAATTTGGGCCAAGAGAGCAGAAAAGCCAAAAGCTATTCAAAGACACAAATCCCTTGTTGAGAAATTAAAGATGCAAAAGAAAACTCCTCAAGCCACAAGGAAGGATGCTAAACACAACATTGAGACAATAAAAAATCAATAGAAAGATAATAGCAATGAACAAGGTATGCCCTCAATCAAACTTCCCAAGTATACTCTTGTTGATATGTTTTTGTTACTTAGCCAAGTTAAAGTATCTGTTCCTTTTCTTGAAATGATGAGGATAGAGGGATGCATAAAAAAAGGAAGTAGCCCTTATCAATGGTGTTGTTATAGCCTATAATGATTTAGTGGTTCTCACTCCACCCAAATTGAGTGAAAAGGATAAGAAAGGTAAGAAAATTGAGGGAGTAATTACTGAGATTCCCCATATTTTCTTAGGAAATTCTATAAATACTTGTCCTAATAAGATAGATCCATTTTTCCTTACCCTAGTGGTTGCAGGAAATTTTATAAAGAATTGTATCATTGACTCTAGTGCATCCAACAATATCATGCCAATTAAAATCATGGATGCAATAGGTTCAAAGACCTTGATAGCACTCATGGAAAGTGTTATTCCATGGATGCTAGAGAGGTCCCTATCATACGTGTGATAAATGAACTTCCTTGTAGATTGGCAACCTACCCTAAAAAAGAATTTAAAATGAGTGTGGTAGCAGTAGATATCCCACTTAATTATGGAATGATCTTATCATGAAAATGGAGTGCATCTATGGGAGGCAATATGTAGTGTGACATGTATTATGCCACATTTCCCATTTATGGTAAGAATGTCCAAGTATTGAGAGAACCTAGGGTACCACATATGTTTGAGCATGTTCCTAAAGATGAAATAATTATTTTCATAGATACTGATATTGGTGAGTTCAAGGTAGAAGAAGTACCAAGAGAGGCTAAGAAGTTTCTTGCACCTATAGAAAATGAAGTTTCAAGAGTATTTGATAAAGAGGGACTATGGAGAACATACTTTGATGGTGCAAACTCAAAAAGAAGGATCTAGTGCAGGATTTTTATTAGTATCACCTACTAGAAATACTTATAAGTTTTCTTTTACATTGTATTTTGTCTCTAAAACTAATGTGGTAGAGTATGAGGCCTTATTATTGGGATTGAGACTGAAAGCTAATGGTGATTGGTGATTCTGAGCTTGTGATATCCCAAGTAAGAGATAAGTATGCCTAGAGTAATAGAAAAAAGAAATACATGAATGTTGTTTGGGATTCCATTGAGTAGTTTGATGCTTTTGGGATTGATTGGATAGAAAGAGGACATAATAGAGTAGTTGATTTACTTTATTGAATTAAGACCTAATGATGTAACTTTCATAGGAATCTCTAAGCTCGAGATATAGACATGGTTGTCCATCCCTGACAATGTATACAATTGGAAAATTTATAATGATGATGAGGATATTCTTAGATTCCTAAATTATGTTGATAAATATGAAGGTTAGTAGATTAACTTTGGTGGATTTGTTGAGAATATTGATGGAAAGGGCATGGTGTTTGGAAAAGAGGTCATCTAATTAAAAACAAATAAAATCCCCAAAGGCATTGTAGCTCTTGAAATGGTCTTTTATTGTCAAGATACAAACAAGGCCAAAAGAATTGTTGCTCACGTAGAGGACCTCGAGGAAATAAACTTAGGAACATAAAATGCCCCAAAGAAAGTTTATGTAGGATAGAATATGAAGAAAAAGGTGTGATGCAAGTCAAGGGGTATCAAAAATACTTATTTGAACAATACTAAAAGGCTCCAACTCACCCTTAAAACTCTTGACTCAAACTTGGCTTTTTCCCATAGTGACAACTAGTAGGTTTATAGGACAACAAACCTAGTTTTTAGGATTTTTCTCTCAAATTTTCCAAAGGTCTCTCCAAAAAAAACATATATTTAGATACCCATTGTGGTTCTACACAACATACTTCAATATCAAATTAGACTCTTTTGGAGCAATTCTCCCTAGTCTTGGAATTCTTGTTATACAAGGCCTCAATTAGGCCAAATTTACAAAGAGACCACTCTTTAATTGTGCAAATGGCTCAAGAAACATATGGGGAAAAACCACCCTACCAACAAAACCCCTTATTTCATTATTTTTTTGGACATTCACCCTTCCCAAAGCACTTAGTCCCAAACCCTATCTTTTCCTAGTTTATCCTAGCGCTTATTGAAATTCCTATTAGCACACCTTCCTAGACCTTTCCATTAACTTATAAACATTTCTTTTTACTTAAATATGCTTAAAATTTAAAGACATATCACTGCCCTCTATGTTTTGAACAAACTATAGAGCAAATGCTTCATTTTCATACAAATTTGAAATAAAAATGTATAGGACAACAACCACAAACACCATCCCTTACTTCCCATGCATCACCAAAGCCTAAACACACTCATTTCATGTTGTATTAATCCTCTCCAGTAAGCCAAAACAAGAAAACAATAGGTGGAGGGACTTAATAGATCATATTTTCTTCAAATACAAAATCAGGGTATATTAACCCGCCTAGAGAAAGTTTACAATAAAACTCAAAAAATTGAATGAAAACATATCCAAAAAAATTAGAGGGATATTCAAGCCTACTTCCAACTCATTTCACACCATAATTAATCACCACTTTTTATACAGAAGCCTCACAGCTTGAGAAAACTCAAAAATTCTAGAAAACAATGTTTTTGCAAGAGAAACAATATGATTTTATTTTTTATTCACAAATTTTTGAAATCACCAACCAGCCCAATGAGTTCCTCATCCTCCTTAAATTTTTTCCCACTCAAAAAAGTGACCAACCACCTTCCAACTATCTTACAAAACTTCTTGTGACCGTTGGGCTTCCAAGCCCTTACAACTTTGCACTTTTTCAAGTTTACAATTCACATTTTTTGGACATTTAAAATATTGATCCTCTCGACTCTCCTAGACCCTTAAAACATTAAATATTGTCTATTTTAGACCTTATTTAACATCTAACACGACCCCATACTTGAAAATCAACCAAAACCTTACCTATGACAACTTTATCAAACTTTCAAAAGATTAGCAATTTCCACATTTTTACATATTTTGCAACTTCCTCGTTGCTTGGAAACCAAAATTCCTTCAAATCATCATGCTTGGCCTTAATAATGTCCTTATTACACTAATTTTACTCAAATCACTAACACCTAGACTCTACTCAAGCTAAAAAGATTCATAAAAAGGATTGGTGCTCCTGCACCAAGGTGAAGGAAATATTAATTTCCCTACTCAAAAAATATAGACATGTCTTTTCTTGGTCATATGATGACTTGAAATCTTATAGAGAGGAATTATTTCAGCATGAAATTCCTTTAAAGGATTATGCAAAACCTTTCAGGAAAAATCAGAGACCAATTAATCCTACTTTATCTCCCAAGATGCAAGAGGAGTTGGTAAAGTTGAGGGATGTTGGTATTATAAAACCCATTAGACACTCTTCATTGGTATCTAATATAGTACTAATAAGAAAAGAGAATAGTGACATAAGATTATGTGTTGAATTTAGGAACCTAAATGTATCCTCATTAAAGGATAATTATATATTACCAAACGTGAAAGCTATGTTACATAAGGTGGCTGGCTATGAGCTACTATCAATGATGGACAATTTTTTAGGTTATAATCAAGTAAAAGTAAAGGAGTTTGAGAAGTATAGCACTACATTTACTACTCCTTGGGGTATCTACATTTATGTTAGGATTCCTTTTGGCTTGAAAAATGTAGGTGCAACTTTTTAGAGAGCTATCAATGTAGCTTTCTTAGATTTCATTGATTTATTAATGGTTGTATACCGAGATGACCTAACCAATTATTCCAATAAAGAGGAAGATCATTGTGTGCATTTAGAAAAGGTATTTTTTAGGTTATTAGAATAAGGGATATCTTTGAATCCAAAGAAATGTACCTTTCGAGTCACTGAGGGAAAGTTGTTAGGGAACATTGTGTCCAAGGAAGGAGTAAGAATAGACCCTGAAAGAGTGGCACCCATAGACAAGATCCCTCAGCCAAAAAACATAAAGGGAGTTCACTCATTTTTCAGACCAAGAATTTTTTTGAAAAGGTTTGTGACTAACTTTGCAGAAATCACAAGACCTATTTTCAAAATGATAAAAAAGGGTGAAAAGGTGTTTTGGATTGAAGAACCTAGTCAAGCTTTCAAGAAAATAAAACAAGCTATTAAAGAGGCTCCAGTTTTGAAATCTCTCGATTTTTCTAAACAAATGCACATTTTTTTCTTTTTCCTCTTTTCATACCATTGTTGTTGTCTTACTATAGAAAAATGAGCAAGGTTTTCAACAACCTATTGCAATTTTTAGCAAATCCTTACAAGCTATAGAATTAAAATATGACACTACTGAGAAATAAGCATATGCTTTGGTAAAGGTTGTAAAGAATTTCAAGACTTACTTACAAGGAGGTATAGTCATAGCTTCTGTACAATGTGTTGTTGTGAAAGATATTGTTACTCAACAAGAGACAACAAGCAGAAGGTGTAGATGGACCAACAGGATCCAAGAATTTAACATTGATGTCCAGATTACCAAATTGGTAAGAGGATAGGGCCTAGCCAACTTAATGGTAGAGGATAATTTGGAAGCTATTCAGGTTAATCAGACTGAAGTGATTGATGTTGCACCTCTCTGTGATATGCAAACATGTGGATGGTATAAATGAATTGTCTAGTATTTACAAACCTTGCAGTGTCCTGCTGACATGGCTGACAATGATAAGAGAACATTGAAATTGCATGACATCAAGTATGTTATTATTGACAATGAGTTATGGTGGAGAAGCCTAGATGGTGTACTCCTCAAGTGTGTAGATGGAAAGTAGGCATTGGAACTTCTGCAGGAAATGCACAATGGGGTTTGGGGTGGTCATTACATGGCAAAGACCATTGCACACAATATTTCAAGAGTTGGATTCTAGTGGCCTACTTTTTTTAAGAATGCTCAAAATTTTGTTAAGACTTGTGATGCTTGTCAACGGTTCTTAGGAAAGTTGAAGTTCTTAGGAAATTTACTACTCAAGACTGTGACAATTCAAGCCACTTTCCAACAATGGGGAACTGATTTCATCATAGAAATTCCAAAAAAATATAGTGGAGGCCACTCATGGATTCTTGTTTCCACTAACTATTTTACAAAATGGGTGGAAGCAATACCCACAAAGAAGAAAACAAGTAAGGTAGTAGTTTATTTATTGTTAAATAATATTATTATCAAATTTGGAGTCCCTGAGAAAATTATCTCAAATAATGTTATGTGTTTTAGGTTAGATGAATTCAAGGACTTTTGTGAAAGACATGGTATACAAGTATCTTACTCTTTGCCTTACCATCCTCAAGGAAACCGTCAAGCTAGTTCTAGAAATAAGAGCTTGATGGAGATAATCAAGAGAGTTATGGAAAAGAACAAAAAGGCTTGGGACTTAAACCTAAAATTATCACTCTAGGCAGATAGAGTGACTATGAAAAATGCTACTAGTTATTCACCATTTTTCTTAGTGTATGGTCTAGATGCTAGATTTCCATAGAATAACTTGCTCAAGATGTATAAGTTTGTGTGAATATGATGAAGAAATCGTGATGATATGCAACATAGAATAAATAATCACGGTGCAATTAGATGAGGCTAGGAGGGAAGATCAAGTTTAAAACATTTAAGATGTATTACATTTTAAGCATCTATATGACGAAAGAGATATTTCCCAGAAGTTTGAAGTGAATAGTATGGTGTTAGCCTAGAATGTAAGGGCTTAGGATGAGGGGCAAGCATGGGAAATTTGACATCATGGTAGCATTTTGATAGTCAACACTCAGGGAAGAATTCATATTTCCTTGAGCTTAATAGGTGAACTTTTAGAGACTATTAGTACATGGATAGTTCTTAAAGCCATACTTCTCCTAGGTATTTATTTTCCATGTCTGATTTGGTTTGTATATGTATATAGGTGTGTTTGTTTTTAGTTGTGTTTGTTTTGGTCACGCTGCAGTCGGGTAGCTCCTTACAGTTTAGGTCCTCTTGTTTTTATCCACTTTTTTTTTGCTAACTTGAGATTTGTGGGATCTCACCATGTCGGCAAGATCCATATGTCCCCAGTTCAAGTCACTGTGGAACCTAAAACCTTGTTGAAACTTAAAAATCTAACCCTCTATAATGAGCCCTGAAATCACTTTTATAGAACAAGGGAGCAACAACCATCAGGCTCAATTACTTTTAAATTTCATTTCATTTGATTATCATTTGCACCAAAATTTTAGATGTCCTTTACTTAGTTACATGCACTCATTGTAGAAAATGGAAGAGTAAAAGACCAAATTCCACATCCTTTGCATGAGGACATGCCAACTCCTCAAAAGGAAAAAAAATTTTAAAGTGTTGAATCCTCATCCTTGTTGACCAAAGAAGATTCTCCACTCGCAACTTTACCAAAAACTGGCATATCACCTAGGAAAAGCTTGCATGCTTCCAAGGTTAGAAATTTTGGAACTTCCTCTACACACCAACCTGAAAATTTTCCACATCAACACTAGAAAAAAGAAATCACATGAATGTTGAATAGGACAATATTCACAAAAGGACCATGGTGTCATCAAAAAAAAATGGGGTAGAGTCATTTGCTTTAGTCATCGGTTAGAGGATACTATTACGTCTTCTTTGTGTGGAAATTGGAGGAACCATCACCACCTCCCCATCAGAGTCTTCAAAGGGTATCCACTCTCGATTAGTGTCACCCTCATTGTCTAAAGGGATATTAGAAACCTCACTTGGAGAATCACATCCTCCTAGATAATCCTTATGATACTTGCACCTTTTCTTTTCCTTCTTTTCATATTCCACCAACTTTTTCCCTTTGGACATAACCAACTCTTCTAAAATAGTTCACCTTCTCAAGTGGTAATTACTATTAAGACCATACTTCTTGAATTTCCTACATCCCCTTCTACTCTTTTTTGTATTAGGAGCTCCCTATGTCTCAATTTCATCCTCAAGAGCATTATCCTCAAACTCAAGTATACTCAATCTCCTAGACCTTCAAACTAGCCTAGAAAACTCTCTAGACTTACTCATCTTATAAGTGATAAGAACCAGAAAATCTTCACCAACCTTACTCTCAGACTCAAACTCAATTGTCAATGTTTGAATGCAAAAATATGGCCATTGGTCCTCCTTATATCAATCCATGCAAGTGTGCCAACTATTAATACTCTAAGAAAACTTGTGTGTGTGGGTTGATAGTAGTCTTCTTTGAGTTTTATTAACCTCAATCATTGATCATGTTTTAAAAATAAATCAATGGATAGAATACTAGTACAACTAATTATGAACAAGTTTTAATTATGCTTTTAATGCTATTTCTTGATCAAAAAATCCCTGAGTAGATATACATCCACTCTATGCACATGTTTCAACCACATACTTATCATCCTTTAAAAAATTTCATGCTATAATCACCTACTTACCCATGGGAATTAATTCACTTGTATTTCTTCATAGTAAAATAGTGGGTATTGATCCTGAAATAATCTAAAATTATCAGTTCATACATTGCATTACTTTATTTTCACCTTCCCACATGTATCAATAACTATCTATACTTTTGGTCGAACTCCCAAACATGTGAGCCAAAGAATAAACTTGAAAAATGGTGTTGTTTGGAAATAGTACCCTCTCATCCAAATTTAGAAACCTTCCAACTCCATTAGAATCCATCGAAGCACTTTTAGAATGTCTACGTGGTACTTTCCTACTTGCCCATTGCAAAATATGGCACATAGGTGGGGCCATCATGGGATGGTGAGGAGAGATCAAGATTGACCCACGTCACCCAACATCGACCTTCAAATTCCTTCCTAACGAATCAATCATTGTCTTCATATCTTGGTGGGTCTCACATAAGTGAGAAGTGTCGCTCAACCCACTAGCCTATGTTACTAACCTTTTTAATGCTTTAGACAGATAGTCAAATGGGGAATAGTCCTGATGAGAACATATTTCGGTGTCTGTTATTTATCTTTCTCCAAATTTTCTACCAGCCTTGTGGAGACACTGGCCCCACCATTAAACATGATATGTCACCATTACCTGCTAGCTCGTGTACTTAAAACAATATGAAATAAACCAACACGAGTGTTCAGGGAGTGGTCAAGATGTGGCTACATTTCAAATATGTAACTGTTGATCTTCTTTGAAAATAACCAACTATCTTCACCAAGGAGACAAAGCCTACCAATATGCTAGACACATTGTTGAAGCCCGTCTACCCATGTGAATAAAATAAGAAGGAATAAATCAACGCAGGTGCATGGGGAATGGCCGGGATCAACTTTTGATGATCGAATGGCCAACATGAAATCCCAATTGTGCACATGCCACAAAAGTTAATCCTAAAATTGGTCCACCTCTAGGCCGATAGGGACATGACCCATAAGCACTAAGGCTAAAAATTTAAGTCAATAAAATCAAGCCTTGACCATAAGCAAATTTAATATTGAGAAGGAAGGTGACCGATAGACCTAAAATTATGGGGGTGGTAAAAAAAATGAATTTGATGAAATGAGTGATATCTTAAACAACTGACCACTAGGAACATCAGGTTAATGCAATAATATAATGGTCAAGGGTTTTTTTTCTGGACTTATAGGCCAATTTTGGAGGGTTTTAAATCATAGGAACCTAAAACATTTATAAGGAACACAACCCTAAGGCAGAAACAAGGTTCCAACCCTAAAAAATTTATCAGTGGCTCTTGTTGGGGACACATGCCTATCACAGGCATAGCGAGACCTGAGAATCATGGGTGAAGCAAACTAGGTACAAAAGACACAAGACAAAAACAAAACCAACCAAAAAATATATACAATTTTTACACAGGCCCAAAAAGACTTGAAAATGGAAATCCAATCTCCACTTCATCTTAAGCCTTCTCCTGACGTGCAAATGTTGAGTAGGGTTTGTGCAGGATCATGATGGGCTAAAAAGTGGCGATATGATGGGTATATGTAAGGCATGTGGCTGACAACTTTTTAAAGCTGATGGGGAAACAAAAGAGTTTTAAGAAGGAGATTCTTAGCTTTCCAACAATATAAAATCATGCTTACTTTGAATTTAATACAAATAATTATTATTTATTAATTTTTTCTAATTGAATTATGACTAAAGTCTACAGTTAGTAAGTTGAATTAGAAAAAATATCTATAAGCACCGACCATTATCACAATTTTCATCCCAGACCATGTGTCACATTCATAACTTCACATACTACTATAGAAGTTAAAAAGAAAAATTGAATTTCATGAAGTTTTGACCAAGTTTAGGTGAAGTTCTAGACATATGATTTTTTTATATTTTTAAAAGTTATAGCAAAAGATTCATAATTATAATTATTCTTGGAAAAAAAAGTACAAATAAAATATGCATCATATGGTTGCAGTCCTCTACTTATATCTAAAATCTTATAAAAAAGTATTATCATTTTATTATTGGTTAGGGTGGTTAGACAAGCGGCTACTTCTTATTTTTCCTAAAATTTAAGTACTATTGCATTGAAATTTCAAATTTTCACCAAATAGATTTTATTTTTTTAAATAAACCTAGTAGTTTAGAGGCTACATTCAATTTGTATTAAGGTATGTATAGCCAAGGATCATGATGGAGGCTAAAAGTGACAATGTGTGGGATTTGTAGAATGGCTAACAACTTTTTTTTACCCAAAATTGATGAAACGAGAAAAAGGTTTTTAGGAGATTCTTAACTTTCTACCAATATAAGTTATGCTTTAATTTGATTTAATAAAATACATTATAATTCATTTTTTCTATTAGAATTACAACTAAAGTCTTGATCCGATAGGCCTAATTGGAAAAAAATCTAACTTTCAAAGCGGTATCACATTTTTGAATCTAGAACATGTGTCACATTCTATACTTTTCATACTATGGGATTAAAAAAAAAATGAATTTCATGAAGTTTTGACCAAGTTAAGGTGGTAGACATACAAGTTTTTATATTTCTTAAAATTTGTAATAAAAAATTCATAATTAAGTATTTACTTGAAAAAATTACAAAAATATGCATCACATCAAAGAAATAGACCATCTACTTATTTATAAAATCTTATAAAAATATTATCATTTTACATTATGGATTTTAGGGTGAGGTCAAGCAGGACACACATGCTTCTTATTTTTTCCACTGAAATTTAAGTACTATTGGGAAAAGTTTATCAAAGCCTAGTAGTTTAGAAACTACATTCAACTTTCTACGAAATTCTAATGCTTACATATTTTTGAAATAATATAGATACTTATTCAATTTTTTACATCAAGTTGCTGCATTGATTTTCAGGAATTTTGCCATAGGGCCTGTTTTTTCCCTGATGATCCTGCACATACCCTTGTTATAGATTATATTCTTATATATTTTTGAAATAATACAGATAACTTATTCAAATTTTTATGTCAAGTTTCCTAACTCTAATTTTTCTAATTTTTTTGCCACTTAAGGGCTTGCTTTTTCCATGATGATCCTGCACATACCCAATATGCACTCTACAATCTAACCAAGCTTCAATTCCACTTTGGTGGCACTAGGCCATTGAAACTAAGGGCTAATTCCTGCCCCTATCAAAAGCCAATCTATTAAAAGAATTGATTTCCTTCAACTCGCATTTACCTTTTCCATACCACTGTAACATGTATATCCTTCTTCTTGCAAGCAGGAATATGTGGATACCCTTGGAGTCTGCATGATTACAAACATTGTTACTAGCACCTTTCTAAATTTTTCTAAATATATCATTTCCAATGTAATATCTATCATTCTTTATTGTACTATTAGGCACAAACTGAAAATTTTTATCATTACATGACGTCTTTATATTGAAAATAGCATTCTTTACTTTGCATTTTATTGTCATGCTCTACTAAAATATCTCCCAACTAAACTAGGAACCGAAAGAATTCATATTCTTTCACATAATCAACATTATGATACTTACCTCTATCTGCAAAATTTATATCAAATCTAAAATAGTCATATGTAACATTGTCCAAAAGCTTAACAATGTGTTGCTTTGTTTTTTCAAGGCCACACTCTAACCATGTATTAAGTGCATCATCAAAAGTTTCAGCAAAAAGTAGATTTTCTCTACACCAATAATGATCAGTATTGCATATCTCTAGTGAAGATGGAGGCTCATCAAATAAATGGTTTTCCCTTACATTCATTTTTTGGCATAAGAGCCTCATCCTCCTTAGCATGAAGTTCCAAATCCTTCAAGACATTATTGCACTCAAAATCACTGTAATCACTAGAAGAGCATACAAACAAATTTTCAACGTCACTTGCATCTTCTATAACTAACATATCTAACTCATATTCTTAAAATTCTTCATAGGAAGAGAGTTTTTTCTTCTCAGAAAAACATATGTTTCCACTATCATATTTCTCATTGGCAGCAAATAATTCAATCTTTCTCTTATGAAGAAAACCCTAAATATCAAAGGAGTGATCATGCTCAATGTTATCATCATTATTATTATAGCAAGGAGACTTATCAACGTTGAGACTATGTTCAGAATCTTCAAATTTATTACACAATTTAATGCCATTCATTGGACCACAAGTGCTAGAATATTCAAAAGAATTAAAACCACACATTTCCTTTACTTTAATAAGGCATACATTTTCAATTTTTCTCTACTATTTTCTTTTTTATGTGATATCTCATTACTTAACTCATATGGAGTAGAAAAATCATTACCATTTCAGTTTGAAAACTTAGTAGCCTTTTTATGATCATGTCTAATCTTATTAAAACAAGAAATGTATTCACACACTTGGTCAAACCCTAACTGGCTTTAACTCCTTTAGTAGAGCACTCAAACATGGTT
>VDFB02354119.1:0-46489 GCA_007258455.2 Sequoia sempervirens
ATTCCGAGTCGGGGAGACATCTCATAGATTGCATTGTGTCTTATCGAGATACACCTCGTGGTAACTTTCTGGTCGCTGAGACAATATCATACTTTCACTGATGAAACCACACCTCGGCATGACTTTGAAAACTCGAAAAGACTCATACTGATGTCAATTGTCTTGCCAAACATGTTTCTCCAATATGTTCTATTCGGTGAGACTCTCCCCGAAGTATTTCATTGGTGTAACTTTCATATTCGGTGGAACTCATGCTGATGACCTTTTCTCTCGCCAATGCATATCTCTATTGATGTGACATTTGAGTTGGAAAGACTATATGAATTCATCCTGATAGTCTTCCAATGGAATCCCTTTGCGCTTTATCAGCAAGACCTGATGCTTTCGGTAAGATCTCACTCTGATAACATTAGTTTGGCCAAAAAAAATTTCATGCGCTGGTCGGTGAGACACATATGAGTTCATTATGACTCATCCTGATAATAATTCTCTTGCCGATATGATTCTTTAGTCACCGAGACAATAAAATGTATCTTGTCGACAGGCTACAAAGACATACATTAGTAACAATGCCAAATGGATTGGGGAGACCTTCACCTCTCTTGCCGATATGGGTAATACAATGAAATATCTAGGACTAGATGGATTCTAATGGATCATATGACAAAAATATGGGAAAGATGTTATGAGGAGGGAATTTTATGCTTATGATGAGGACTTATTTTGGAAACTCATGAATACAATTGACTGTAAAATTTTCAAAATTTTATAGTTCTAACAAGACCCGCCCATGGAGCAAGATATTGAAGAATATGAAGGCTCAAGTGTTGTGATCCTGGGAAGATTGAGGAAAGAAGCACAAGCTAAATAGGAGTTGAAGAAATGAAATGAACAACTTAAGAAATATTTGGAAGATTTGATGAAACTCTTGCAATCCATTAGTTCCTCATCTTCTGCTGCAAGTTTCTTGCCCCAAGAAACTATATCGGAAATGAAAAGAATGAAGGCCAATACTCTAGCCATAGTAAACTGGTTATAGGGGGTGCAGACTAAAGGAGATGATGCTATCAAAGACATCCTTTCAATCGGAGGAGATGCAATCAGGGCAATAGATTGGTTGAAAGATGTACTGGCTCAGGATAAAGAGGATGTAGATCCCCTATTGCAAAAGACCAAGACCATCATGTAATAAACTAAGGATAAGTTGGTGAGTGATGGAATTCTCCCTTCCTCCAGAGCTACATAAACTTGGGAATGGTTTGAAGCTTTGCAAATAAGGAAGAAGGTTTTGAAGAAGATATATAAGCAGAGGAGGAAAATTAAGGATGCCCTGACTGATATCTATAATAGATACATTTCTTTCTTTGAGGTGATGATAGGGAGAAGGAAGTTTGCACCAAAGCATTTGAGATTAGATCAGTTGAGGAAATGGTGGTGAGATGTATATTCTCCAGTCAGTGAGGATCTAGTTATTGAGCACCAGTTGGATGATGCAGTGACCTATATTGCAATTATTGATAAATATCAAACCAGTAGGGTTGAGTGGGATAAGTCGGTGGAGTAATCAAGAGAAAATATTAAATCTATCAAAAGGAAAATTAAGGTTTTACCTTTGCCACCTATAGCCAACTTGGACAAGGTACTTTTGATGGTGCATGATAGGGTGGAGTGAAATAAAGACAATGGGGAAAGCAATTAATGCAAGGCTACATCAAAATTTGTGCTTCCCTATTATTTTGCATGCATTGGTCCGAACTATATTGGATATCCCAAGCTGACTTGGATGGAGTTCATGCATTTAATGAATATTGTATCTTATTTTGAATTTCTTTTGGCCGACTTGTTTGTGGCTATTTTATTATTGTAAATTCTAATTAGGCTAACATGCCTTTGGGGGTTTTCTATAAATTTGGAATTTTGCCTCATTTGTAAGGGCTAGATAGATAGTTTTTCTTGGAGCAAATTAAGCAGTATAGCAAGAGCTAGATTTAGGAGTTAGTTTTTTTTCCAAGCAAGCAAGTGTTGTAACAAAATACTGGAATTGTTGCTACTTTGGGTAATTTAATGCAAGTGAAGACATTGTGATTTGGAGCCTTTCTTGTGTTGAATTTTATCTGGCATGGTTCTTGTGATTCTATCTTTGGAATTTCTTAAGTTATTTGATAAATGTGTTAGGTTTAATGTTAGAGAAATTGATAATGTTCATGATTTAGTGCTTGAAGTGTTTGGAGCAGTCTCTGGTCCATACTTTTTGCAACCAATTGATTGTTAGTTGCTTTTCAAAGTTAGCCTGGACTTTTATATTCATTGTGCTTAGTTCAATTGTGGAGGTTTATTCATTTCGATTGCAATAGGGTTATTTTGAATGAATGTTCATGATTTGAAAAATCTTTAACGCCTTAGAAGATTGAACTATTTCTATAAGATTGTAGATCCATCTGGGTCAAATAGAAATCAGTTTCTAAGGGATTTGTCCATTTCAAGTGTTTGTCATTTTCATTGTTAATCTTAGGTTTAGTGTTAAAGTTAGGAATCTCTCTAGAAACCCTTATCCCTTTTGCTATTTATTTCTAATCTGGGTCAGTTTTAGGATTGAAGTATCATATTGCTAGATCTGATAAATTAAAGCTTCAACATTTTCTTGTAGTAAGTTCCCTTTGTGATTACCAACATTTTCACATTTATCACTGAGTTGTTTATGCATTGTCAAGACCTGACATTAGAGACCTTGGGGTTGTCTCTTGAGGCTTGCTGATAGAGATTTACCTTTCAAGAGAGATAGGATATTTGTATCTTTTTTGAGTTATTGATGTGTAGAAAACACTATCAACACTATCAAGAAAGAAAATCATTTGCGAACCATTAACAATTTGCAACACTTCATCCAGTGAGGGCACCAGATAATTATCCTTCTTAGATGCTCGGTTCAACTTTCTAAAATCTACACACAACTTGATTTCTCTATTTTTCTTTCTTATTGGAACTAAATTGGCCACCCACATGAAATTTCAGATAGGGAAGATAATACATACAAACAAAAGCTTCTATACTTATGTAAAAATAATGGGTTCTAGTAGTGCATTGATCATTCATTGTCACTGCCTCAATGGATTTGCATCCAGCTTGAGGGGAATGGATTGTGTGATGATTGATGTATCATAAATTTTGAGGTCCTCATATCCCAAAGATAGCACATCATGGTATGTATACAATGCATCAATTATTCTTGGGGTGCATACCTTACATATAAAAACATTCTTAACATCTTTTGCAGTTGGGGTGCATACCTTATGTATAAAAAAATTCTTAACATCTTTTGTTGTACCTAGATTATGCACATCACATTGGTTGTCTATAGAGTCCTTCTTGGTTTGTTGGTCTTGATCCCTTATGTGGTCAAGCTCAAATATTATTTCTAACTGGACCATACCCCTAGGTATAGTGTTGGTTTTCAAATTGATATAACCCCTTCTATATCAAGATTTTCTTCCTCGGGCTCTACCTCATCTATAATCTAGGAGGCAAACACATCTAAGCTTGTAATGAAGTCAGGATATGCCTGTCATCTTTGAACACTTGGAAGTTGGTCACATTATTAGGCATTGACAATGTAGGCGTGAGTTCTACTATGAATTTCTTCAAGATAGTTAATGATAAAGGTTGTAAGGTGTTTCCTACTTGCACCAATGCATCAATGGTTTGATTTTTACCATGAGGAATCAGCTAGATATTGAATGCATCAAATCACTCTATGATCCCATACTCTATGCCTATAGTTTTCTAACCTTCACTCATGGCATGAATACAATTTTCTGACCTACCTGAAAACTAGTTCAGAGTTCCCAAATACTTGCTGTATTTTAACCCCTTTTTTTTTAATTCCATAAGCAATCCATTAACTAATACCTCATACTCAGCTATATTATTGGTACAATAGAATTGCAATCTATGCATAACAAAGTAAGTCTTACCTAAAGGATTGATTAGCTAAAAACCTACTCCCACTCCTTGCTTAGATTTAGATCTATCAAAGCATAATGTATAGAACATGGAGGACCTTTTTCCTTTGGAGATCTTAGAGAATACCTCATTTTCTCTCAGCATGTCCATCCTTGCACTCTTGGATTGTTTGCATTTGAACTGGTCTTGATCATGTTGTCCCTCCAAAAATTCCTTCAAAGTGATCTGCCTTCTAATGTTATCCATGACTGTTTGGTACAAATAGCACTAAAATTTAGAATGGGATGCGTCATTTATCCTGCACCAGCTAGGCAACAAGAGCTCCTTGAAATCCATTCTAGCTCCTAGACTGAGCTAATATTGCATGCATTTCTGTATGAATTTTTGAAAACCATCAAACAGCCCAAGGTTACTATCTTCTTGAAAATATTCATTATCAGACTCAACCAATGCTTTCATTCTATTAGAAAGAGTGGTAAAATTGGTAGGGGCATGACACAACACAAGGACTTTTTTCTTCTTATGAAACTTCATATGCAACTGGGAGATAATTTCCCAATTATGTTTCTACAAATAATACTTCATTCATATTGTTGTACTCTATTATCATAAATATCATCCTAGACTCACGCTCAACCTGAATTTGATTGGGTAGCCCCTTCCAAGGTAGTCACATATGTGAATAATTAGTTGAGGAATAACTATTGAGGGTCTGGGTGAAGTCTCTTCCCAATATGATACCATAAGTTTCAGGAATATTTGTAACTTGAATATTAATGAATTGTTGCACTCTTGGGTCTACTACGATCTACATAGGGATTATATTTAGTTCCCCTACCATGTTGACCTCAGTCTTATCAAGTTGGGTCAACTTACATTTGGAAGGGGTCAAGATTATTCCTAGTGCTTGGAATACTACAACTAGTATGGCATTTGTAGAAGCCCCTAAATCTAGCAAGCAATTATGCATATTTTTTCCAAACATGCATGCATTCAACAAGAAAGGGGTGTCTCCAACCTTCCTTGGAACAAATGAATAGGGGCATTAGCTTGAACTACCTGAGCCTTATCCTTGTCACTTCCTTTATCTTTTATTTGCAATTGATTTTTTTCCTTAGTTGGTTGCTTATCTGATGGCTAATTTTTACTGAGTTGTTGATCATGCTTCACCCCTATGATTTCTCTAATCAATAGCTCATCATTAGATGTATCAAGTGAGACCTTCTTTGTAGCTGCCTCTTGGGATGGTTTTTATGGTGTTGTCCCATTCAATGATCTAAAGAAGTCATTCCTAATGGAGGGTACTCATAGTAGCTCAGAAGCTAACAAATTCACTTTTACCTTCTTTAGTTCTTTTGCCACATACTCTCCCATGTATTCAACATCCACTTAGAATGAATTTCCATGGTCTAGATTAATAGGTTTTTCTTTAGTAGGATCAAGCTACCTATTCCTATTGAATTATTGAGTTGACACCCTAGGATAAGGTGAGTTATTGCTAGCATTAGGATGAGGTGGCATGTTGAAGTTGTTAGGTGGTATGGAAGTTGTAAATGGACCACCAAATTATCTATTTCTCAAGTTATAAGGAGTAGAGCATTGGTGAAACATATGAACCTCTTCCTATCATTGTTCTTCCTCATATTTAGGTCCATTATCTATTGAGTCAAACATTTACGATAGAGTTCCTTCATTACATACCTCATTTAACTCGCCTTCCTTTTCTGCAACCTCTTTCTCAGGCTCATTTTTGTCACCTTGAGGGAAAGGAGTCTAGTTGACAACCAAGATAGAATCATATGGCTCTAAAGGTACTAATTCCCTGTAGCTTGAACTATCAACAAACTTTTGTACCTCCACTTGAAAGATCACAGTAGCAGTTTGGAACTCTGAACACTTGAACTCAAAATGTCTATTGGTTTGATGGATTCTACACCATCCAGATAATATTTCCTCAACTAAGTATACTCTACTTCCTGATTTATCCATACCACCAGGAGGGTAGAGAGGTGAAGGAACCCCACCATTGTTAGGTATGGTATTCCATGTTCTATTCTACCTTTACAGTTGTCTTCTTTCAAAGTTCTATCTAGAATTTTGACCTCGTTCATAATTATGCCTCGAAGCTACACCCAAATCCTAGTTATCTCTCTGGTAGTTAGCTTGAATGCTCCTTTGAGATGCTTGCAGTTGATTATTTTGATTCCTTAAATATTTTACTTCAATGGAAAACTTCTTCACCTACTCAACCAATTCATAAATTTGTTCCTTGTCTAAATTGGTGTGCATTGGTAGTACTAAATTTTGGAGGAAAATGGGATGTGCTAAGGAAGAGTTATACTGAGTAGTTGAAGATTCAGAGTTCTATAGGTATAACAGTACATGGGGCTACTAAGAATAAGTTTGTTGATTTGAAGTTTGAAGATAAGTGGGTATTGATGGTGCCTAATTTAATGGTGGCCCTAGAAGCAACACAATAGTTGGGGAACCTAGTTCATCAGTGGTGTTTGATGGTCCAAGGCATGGTTGAGCCTCTAGATTTGACTTGAATTAGTAGTTGGTCCTAATGAGGGAAATGGACTAGCCAAGTGCTGCCCAAAATATGTTCTTTCCCTCACCACTTTTACATAAGCATCTACCAAGATATAAGAGGTTGGTGCATTCGCTTGACCAAAGCTAATGTAAGATTATCTAGAGAAACATAATATATTTCTCTTGTTGAAGTATCATCAACCACATAGGGTGGTTGAAAATTCATGTATGCTTGATGAAACTTGTTATTGAATGAACTAATTGGCTCATTGACTTCCCTTCTAATTGACATGAATTTCTCATATAAGTCTGTAGGGCTAACTAGGATTTTGAATTTATGTAAAAATGTGTCCTTCATGAGGTTCCAAGAGGTGATGGACCCTGTAGGTAAATGTATGTACCAATAGAATGCTTCATCTCCCAATGAATAAGGAAAGAGCCTACATACAACATCTTCATGTTCAATCTGCACGTCCTTGAGGGATGTTTGGAAAATCTTGATGTGTTCTTTAGCTATCCTCTAAGGATTACTTGGATGGAACTTGGAGTAGAAACTTTTTGTATTCTTGGGCATATCATGGTAATCATAGAAGAATAGTGGTGATGGATTATTTCCCAACCAAGCTATTGGTGGATGTGGGGGTGGTAATGGCTTAGTTGCAACAACGTGTAGCTAAGGTATGGTAGTTGCAACTATGTTTTGGATGTGGTTGGTAAATGGAGAAAAGGTTGGTTGAAGTGAAGGAGAAGATGGAGATGGAGGGGATGGAGGTGGAGTGGGTGGTGTTGATGCTGAAGCTTCCTCTTTCTTGGCTCTCCTAGCCCTTGTAGGGGTCTTTAACTCTTGGAATTCTCCCTTATTTGGTGTGGACTTAGTTACCCTATGAAATATCTATGGGGAGAATGACCCAATTCGATCTTGCTTTGTCCAGCCACCCTCCGAGCACCAGTTCTATTACTGGGTTTTTTTGCACTTCTCAGCATAGATAGAACACAAGTGTTATGTATCTCTTGAAAGATAATTCCTTGCAAATAAGTTGTAGAAAATATCCCAAGATCTCTCAGATGTTAGGTCATGACTATGGAAAAATAGCTTAGTTGTTGATGTGTGATTTGCTAGTAATCACAAATAGCCTTTATGGTTCACGAAGCTTGGAAGTCTTAGGTTTGTAACAAAGTTTCAGAATTCTAGAAATTATGAATAGTGAGAGAAAATGCTAGAATAGTAGTTTGAAACTTGTATAAACCATTAGATTTGGCTATATGGTGATTCTAGGAACTTATGTTTCATTTATATTTTAAAAGAAAATTCAAAATTTTGAAAGGTTTAGAAGTTTTCCTAACTCTAAAACTATGAATAATAGTAATAATGGTTTATATTACAATAGAGAAACCTCCCAAATAGCATTTTTCTTAACCAACAACCATCTACAGTTCCACAAAACTAGTGTAATCTTCTAAGGTTCCTTGCAGGTTTTCAGACTCTGTCATTCACCTATTTAGCATGAATGAATAGTTGAACTCAAGCGCAACAAATAAAAGAGCTCAGACTAAATTTACACAACAATTTATCATCAACAAATTACAAAAACTATGAGTTGGAAGTGCATCAAATACTACATGTAATCACCATTAAAGTTGAACGTGAACTATCTAACTAAAAATGAGCTTAAATAGTAAATGAACAAGCTGAAATAAACATTTGGAGGTTGAATCATGCACACATAATGAACAATACACAAGAAATAATCAAATTTAATGCTTTTCTTATATATTGTTGCAAAATTCCTTTACACAACAACTCATCTCTCTTTGAAAATGAGAGGATGGTGTTATTTATAGTTTTTAAAAAGTAGAATGAATGGTCTAGATTCATTCTAACTTATGGTTTTCACATCACCCAATAAGAGTACAAAATTTACAATATAAACTAGGCGATTTTGTCTTTTTCCCTATTTTGTCTCCTAGCCTATTTTGTTCTATAGCTAACTTTGGCCTTTAGCTACTTTAACAAATACTCATCATCTTTTATGGGATTTCTAGCTTCCTTTTGCAATGAAGCATAAGAAACAAGCTTTCCTATGACATATTGAATCTTATCTCAATTAGTGAAATCAGATTTGGTGATGCGAAAGGTGATCCATTTGAAATCATCCATCATTTTTTCATGATGTTGCACACATGTGTCCCCTACCTTGACCAACTACTTTGATTCTAAGAAGGATCATACAACAAAATCCATAAAGTCTACTGACAAAGTATCACTAGCCCCTTACTCTATCCTCTTGTGAAATTCATGTTTCACTATCTCTCGGTCTAGCTCCTCAGATGGCATCGCATATCTTGTTACCAACTTTAAGAGGTTATCAGCCTCTGCTAAGTGAACAACAATACACTCACATATAACATCTAATTCAATCAAAGAATTTTCAAGGATCCCTTTTGTAAATTCATAATTAATCAGCCATGTATTTGGCAACTAGTTGTCCTATTTGGGGAGAGCCAACTCATTTTCCTAGATTGTTGTAGGTAAATTCAAAATGCTTTGTAGCTTGGGGTATGTAATCTTGTAAAGATCATAGAAATATTTACAAGTGTCTATTTCCTTCTCAACTTCTTTTTGTGGGACTAAGTAGTGTTTATGCATCCTAATTGCATAATGGAAGCCCTTATTTCCCATGTCAATAACTCTTTTGAACCTGTCAGACGTGGACTTGGTCTGGTTCTTTATCTTCTCCATTTTATTGACTTCTTCTTTTGACAACAAGGTGGGTGTCGACGATTCCATTGGGGCTCCTTCCCCGATTATGGTCAACTATTGTATGTAGGTTGTTAATTCTGCCACCTATTCTTTTAGCTCCTCCTTTTTTAATTGATCCTTGTTCATCTACTGGAGGATTGTAGAAACTAACCCCTAAAAGTAATAAATTTTCTAAGCTCTAGATGCAAAACCCAAATTGATAGTAGTTACATAGTAATCCTTAACCTGTAGGGAGTCAACATCCTTTTCTGTGAAAAGGGTGGCTACCTATAATATCCTAGAGCCTGAGGCATCTATAGTGATATGTGATCTCACTTTTGGCTTCTTCTTCTCATGTATCTTTACTTGTATCTAAGCCAGTATTGCCTCTAAATGAGATTTAGGGTTTGTGAGCACAAAATATTTCCTCTTCAATTTCTGCTCTAGCCATGAAGGAACCTTTATTTGATATTCAAAGGATGTAGTGTTGAATTCATTATTTTCCCCTTCCTCCTGATCCTTTAAAGGTTCTTCCTCTTCATGCTTAGGACCACATTCATTTTTTTCTTCTCTTTTGTTTTTTTCCTCTTCTAGTGTTATTACCTTTTCCTTCTCAACATTATCTTCTTCTTGGGTTGGCTTTTAAATTTTTGCATGCTTAACCTCAACTTCTTGGTCAATTTCATCATTCTTCTTTTCCATATTATCTTTCTCCTTATCTTGATCTCCCTCTGAAGGAAATTATTCATTTTATATGTCCCTTTCTTGGCCAACTTTTGGAGATTCATCAATTTTGTTCACATAAACTTATGTGTTAGCTCTCCTTTCCTCGAAATGGTGTTCCTTTGGGCTTGCTTCTTTATCATTGTGCCCATCAGGCTACTCACCCTTGGGCTCCCAATCTGAAGTTTTGAAATCATAATAGGTGTCAAATTTTCTCATTTCTCTATATTTTGGAATTTTATGCCCTTCTTCATTTGAGTCTACTTCATCAAGATCAATCCTTAGGGACTCATTGACATGTTCATAATAATCATCATGGTTCAAGTCCCTAGGCTCTTCAATGACATCTACTACTTCTTTGGGTTGTTCCCTTCTTAGCCTCTCCATCTCCTCAAAGATCTACATGGTAGCCTCCATTTTAGGTGGCTTGGTAGGAGGTGGAGGGAAGGGCAATGCAGCAACAAGTTGGGCCATAAGAAGTTTAACTTGGGGATTTATACTAACCTCAGAGAACTGAGGTGGCACATTTTGCAAATATGATATAAAGGTCTCTTGGAAGGTAAGGGGTGCCATAGAGGTTGTAAGAAAAGATGGTGGGAGGGTAGAGATAGTTGGAAATGGAGGCAAGAGTAAGGAAGATGATAGTGGGATAGTGGTAGAAGATGAAGAATCAAGCATGCCCACTAGTTCCATTGGAGAGGTGGAAGTGAGGTGGATTGAGATGTCCACAATGGGAAAAGATGAAATGGTAAATGATTAAGGAGTGGAAGGGGATGGTGCAGTAGATGTGGTGGATGGGAGTGCAGAGGTGGTACAGGGTGGATAATGTGGTTTTTTACCTTCTTCCTCCCCTTGAGGTGGAGACCCTTCTTCTTGGATTGCTGACATATTGGGAACAAATATTCCCATTCTTTTGGGCCTCTTTGGCAGTTGTTGCACCTTAGCTGATTTTCTAAAGTATACTTTATGCTTGAAGGGTTGTCACTCTAATGTGTCCTTTCTTTTCCTTGACCTTGTAACTAGTAGGGACTTGCCTTATCACTGTAGTTGGGCTATCTAATCACCTAGCCATGTCTTAGTCCTTTTGTTCCACTAGATGAGTGATGGTATCTAAATCCCCGACTATCACTCTGCCTAGTCAATCACAAGCAATGGCACATTAACCAGAGCATTGTATCTCTCATCAAACACATTATCATCTTCCATAACTTGATCAGGGACCAGGTACAAATTAATGGATTTCACAAATTTAGCAGTCATTCTCATGTAGTACCACTTTCGGACCTCATGGTCATCATTGTAGTTAGCCCAAAATCTTCAATGTGGGGTTTATGGGTATATTTCATTCCATCCTACTTTTAATTTTATAAGAGGGTCCAAGCCTCCTCTCGTATGCAATTGTAGTGGTACTTCACAGCTCCTTCTCCGGGAATTTTGAGCATGGGGCAACCTGGCACCTAATATACTGACCAAAAAAATGGCATGGAAAATGGTGCTTTTATACAATAAAGTGTGGGTAGTTTGCAACTTCCGAGTAAGCTCCAACAAGATTATTTTGTCACTGGGGTATTGAGGGTTGGTATGAGAATCCTAAGAATTCCTCAACTCTTATGTATGTAAATTTGGGGAACTGAATGAACTAGTATCCAAATCCTTTTACCAACACCTTTGTGCTATGATACTTTCTCCTATGATAATCTCTTGACAAGGTCCAAATGATGTGCATGATGAAAGGATCATTTACCCTCCTATAATACTTCTAATTTTTGTATTAGAGCTATGAGTAGCAATCATAAAAAAGATTTTTCCCCTTCATTCCCATGGTGCCAACATAGTCTAATCATTTATAAGGGAATTTTATAGCCAAAAGGTATACAAGATAGGAGGTCATGTAAAACTCCTAAGTCTTCTTCAGTGCAACAAATTAATTATGTAAATTTTTATTGATGATCTTCGCCCAGTGAAATTTGGCCTCGACTCTAAGGATCTCTTCCATGAAATAGAAAATCCACTCCTCAAAGAGTGAGGAAGTGGGAAGAGCCATTACTCTGCTTAGTAGTGTTATGAGTTCATTAGCCTCTTCCATGAAATCACTTTTGTATAGCTTTTGGGGCACCTTATTAGCACTACCACTCTTTTCGAGCAACCATGTGTGATCAATAGTTCTCTTGTAGCCTATGGTGTATGCTTTCCATACATTCAAGGAATATTATTTCTCCATTTCCTTCATCTTATCAAATAGGCAGATGTTGAATGTCTTTGTAATATACATGGGAGTCAGATCGGCTAGCAGCCTCCCATCTATAGTGATTATCCTCCTGGTATATGCATGGTAACATTCTCTGCATGCAAATACTAGCTTTGGGTTGATTAGGGTAGGAGGAAAAATTGTTTCTTTCATGATTCTACTCTTCTTTATCCTCAAGGCCTCTTTAGTTCTTGCATTGACCAAGACCCTTTGTCTGAATTCAATAATGCTAACATAGGCCAGGTCTATGTTGGTCACTTTGTCCCAATTTGAAGTGAATTTTGAGGTACACTTGACTCTATGGAATTCATACTTCATGTGAGCTTTCTCTTTTTTTCCTCTAGTATCCTTTGTAGTCTTCTTGTGTTTGTCAGTTTTCTCTATTGCTATCTCTACTAGTTCCATAAATCCTACACACAAGGCATGTAGTAAGTGCTTTGATAAATCAAGAGGGAAAAACATGAATTAAATCATGCCAAAATATCATTAGATGCATCCACATACCTACAAGAGATCATTACATTCATCAAATTTTATCATTTTATGCTCATTTGTGAAGTTTACAATTTTGCATGTTAGGAGGTGTGGATTTCAACCTAGTAGAAGCTATTGGGGTAAATTTTGCTAGAAATGGCTCTAGGAGGAGTAAGTTTCACAAACAAAGTTCCAATGAGAAATTTTTGCAATGTCTCATCATCATGTAAATTAAATGAAAACTCATTAGGCATGTGGGGAAATACAAATAGGAGCATTTAGCATCATTTCCCTTGCTTAAAGTGGACTTTAAAGCTCATGGAGAGATTGATGGTGTGGAAGTTGTCGATGGGATTGTCATTTGAGTTTTTCTACAAGAGATGGCCCTAGGGACATAGTAATCTACTGGTGGAGCTCCGCATGGTAGAACCAACAATCTCTTATTACTTGGTCAATTTCACCTAAAACCCTTTTAACACATGGGGAACATTATGTTTGTTTATCCTATTTGAAAAATTCATCATCCTATGGATTGTGGAAGTTTAGAGTACAAGTGTCATGAAGCAAAGCTCCATCAGTATTTTTTTGCTAGACATCGGCTTAAGGTGGGCAATTTTTCATGGATGGAATTTCACATAATAGAACCTACAAAGACATTTCATTTTGAGAATTTTCATTTTAGCCCAAAGTGTCATTGTGGGACCTCTTAGTTTCATGCTTACATCATCAATTGTTGGATTTAGGCTTTTGTAGAAATTTGAAGTGCCAAGTCCGCTAGGTGGGGTGCCACAAATAGGTTGTTGTTAAACAACAGTTGAGGAGGGATGACTTTTTGCAGACAATGACCCGCAAGAGTGGAATCACAATGACATCTTGACTTAGCAATTTTTAGCGTTTGGTTTAAGGTTGATGCTAGTAGAGGTGGATAGTGTGGAGACCAAATGTGGGATGCTGCTAGGGTTTATCCATTGTCCATGGGTTAAGTTAGACTAATTTCTTACAACTGAAATCTACATGAATGGAGCCACATCACACAAAGACAACGATTTTAAAGTTTGATGCTCATGGAAGTGAATGGTGCAAACAATGTCAAGTGGAAAGCTACCATGGCTTTTCCATTATCGAAGACCATGGTAGGGCGGTAACCCATGCATGGAGTCCCGCAGGCCAATCCCCATAACATTCTTTTAATTTTTATTTTCATCAAGTTAGGTGCATGGAAAGAGGTAAATACAAGCATGGGATAGTTTCATCAAAATATTTCCATGGGTTTGCTATTAGAAATGATAGAATTTTGCAAGGAAGAGCCCTTGAGAAGCTTATGATTCTATGAAACATCTTGAGCTTTGATTGCCTGGACTAGGCCTTGGGAAAGAATGATGTAAGAAACAATAAGGTTCATGTTGTTTGAATTGGTACCAAGTGGATGAGGTCTTGTGAGCAAAAAACCCACGATAAATTCCCATCCATGAATTATTCAAGGCTTAACTCATTACAGTCGACAAGTTGGGGCACTAAATTTAGAGGCAGTGGTGTTTGTTACACTCTCATGGAATTAACTAAAACCCTATTGAAGATCTAGTACCACCTAACCCTAGTGAACCCAAATGAGGAATTACCTACAAATTTAATAGCAACAGAGGCTAGAACATATTTGAGCTTGTACTTGGTTCGTACATGTGAAGGGAATAACCATAGTTTGAGTCCTTAAATATCCTTGCACATGTAGTTGCCTCTTTCACTTCTCAAATTTGAAAATTCGGATGAAAAATGAAAAGTGGATGACCCATATATATAGACCTCCTAGCCATAAATGTGATCATTAATTGTAGTGCTTTAGAACATGTGTAGTAGGTGGGAGATGCAGAAACATGACTCGTAGAAGATGTCAGATTGAAGTTTGTGCAAAGAAGTGATATGTGAAAGCAAGATGCAGAAAGTCCATCATGGCAAGGTAGGAGGAAATTTTGCAAGGAACGACAACGTTGAAATTAAAATTCACAAAGGGAAACCTACAACCCGAAACCCATAGATGGAAAAGAATAGCATGGCTTCCGCATGGTAGAAACCCATAAGACATTTTCCACAAATTCTTGAAGCTTCTTGAAACTTGGGTGAATGACTTAGTCAAGATGGAATTGGTGAATTTTGAGGAACACGATGAAACTAAGTCCAAAATAGGGGCACAAAACCCAAGGAAAATATGAACTAACCCAACAAAAGTGAATTGAAAGAGGGGGTCCCTAGTTTGAGTGGGGTGTGTGTGTAGGAGGTACAATACACTACTATTTCATACTGAACACTCTTCACCACAATGTTAACTCTTTTACTCAAATTTTCTGAAAATCACATGGAAAACAAGAACCACTAACTCAAAATCTTCACTTGGATCACTTATACAACATTTCAACCACACAAAAGGTTGAACATCACCAACACATGCTCATCAAAGAAACACTAGAGGTTGACACTAGTGACACCATTAAATGACAACATAATAAAACTAGTCAAAGCATCTTCATAGACTTCCAAATATATCCATTGACATCAATGCAACAACAAAGATCTATTGACATCAATGACAAGACAAACTTCCAACAATTTTTACATATAAATTATCAATAACTGGATTTTAAAAGTGAAGAAATAGGTTAATAGAGCACTAAAACAATGAAAAAATTATATATAGCACAACCTTTCATGTGTTAGAGGAATAGCTTTGCCAAAATCTTATCTTCATAAGAAAAATCTAGGAATGTTTATTTTAATGATGGTAAATAAGTGCCCCCTTTACCATTACACATCTATCAAAATGTGAGGCCACAAAGACTATTAATAATGAATAAGTAACAATTACTAAAGTTAACACAAATATTTCTCATCTTAACTATGGTGTATCCTTAGTTGCACTCTTCTTGATTAGTGACCTTCAAGCTATTACTTATTTTTAATCATTGAATGTTAATCTAATGACACATGATATATTTTACTAATATTATCCACACTGGTGTGCTTTCAGACCCTTTTGTCTCATAACTTTTATTATACATTATTTTTATTAGATATTTGCTAACCAATATTGAACTATGTTTAAATCTAGGGTATGTACATGGAAATGGGAGGCTAGAAAGGGGTTAAAAGTGACCAATTTTTTTATAATTAATTAAAAATAATATTAGATGAGAAATCTAAGATACCCATGCTCAAAATTGAAAGATGTGATAATAAAAATATTATTAACTTCCTTGAAATCTAGTTTCTAAACTATTATTGTTTTTTTATAAGAGGGTCAAAGGGAAGAGCACACAAAGTGGTCCTATTTTCCTCAAACAAAATATAATATATCACAAGATGTTCTCCTCTTATAAGTTGGATGTTTTTTAAATATTTCACAAATCCTTTTGATGGAAATTTATCTAGCATCACATAGCTTATGATTAATTTTTAGTACTTTTTTTTCTTGAAAATATAACTTTTACTAAATTTGAAAGTGGCAACACAATGAAAAAATAGAGAATTGAGTGTGCTCTTCCATTATTTTTTAGAGAACTAATTAAAACTTCCTTTTTAATGTTTTTAAAATATAAATAATGAAATTTATGTTGGAAATATGAACTATAACCTAGATGAAGTTTCACACACTTCAAAGGATCACCAAGAAGAATACCAACCACATGAACAAGAAAGTAGTTCACTATGAGCAAGAAGAGAACTTGATCAAATGATGATCTATGATGAATTGATCTAGAATGATTTACAAATGTACAAGAGCCTTCCTTATATATGCAAGGATAGAGGTAGTTGGATAACCACCTTAATTACAAACATTCAATGACTAATGCATGAGAGAAATATTAAATGCCTAGATAACTACATTCCTATGAATGAGATATGGTCCCATTAAATACTAATTTCTAGAATTCCACCAAGGAAACTAATTCCTAAGTAAACTTATTAGTGATGTGAATAGGTCCAACTAATAAATAGTTAGGAAATAATCCCATTTGAACATTAACACCCCCCAATAAGTGCAACTTGGGAGTGTAGTTATGATGCAAATGATGCAATGATGGGTCTCAAATATGAGGCCATGTTAGGTACCCATGTACAAATGAAAATGAAATATCTTACAAATGAAGAAATGGAGAAAACCTCATGGGAAAAAACTCCTCCCCAAAAAAGAGATATAATACAAAATCTATGCTAATCATGTACAAGTAATGGAAGTGATGCATGGAGGTCTCAACATCAATAACCCCCAATATCTACATCCATCAAAAGAGTATAATAATCAATATCACCCCCATAAGAGGGAAATAGAGAGACTATGTAGCCCCTCCATAATATATAATCACCTGCAAAAATGATAAGTTCCTGAAGACAAAATATGATCCAATATCGATAAACAACTTGTCTCCCTTTTAGAAGAAACAAAACCAAGTACAAACATAGCGATGCTTCCCATTCTCAATAGGAATTGAAGAAAGGAAGGATAAATGATGATGATGATTTCTCTAAAAAATGCTCCATTAGAACACAAAGATCTATTGAGAGGAGGGGTGAATCAATAGATATTAAAAAATTTAGTGCTAAAAAATGATTCTATAGATTCAAAAAACACTTGAATGTGTAGATTAAAACATAAACCAATATAGCAAAAACATGCACATGAATGAAAAACACATAACACCATATGTACATGGAAAACCTTGAATGAGAAAAACCATGGTGAGAAATGATACTAGGATCTACTATCTTAATCTATCCTCACAAGCAATGAAGTTCAATTACAGTTTTAAGAGCTCCAACTCTAAGGAAGCTTCAAATCCCTATTTTAGAAGCTACAACTTCAAGGATAATACAACACCCTGTTTTAGGAGCTACAACTCCAAGAAGAATACAATCGCCTAATATGAGCTACAACTCAGTACAATGAGGATACAACCTCTGAAGATTTACACTTTCAAGTATGCATAAAACTAGTTCTACAAAAACTATAATGCATCAATTCAATACATTACACTTCTCCCTCTATTCACTCTCACACCCAACTGTAAACAACTTCAAATATGCATTCATATTTTGACACACTGATACAATAACACACTTTACTCACTGATTGCAATATTCTTTAACACACATAGATGAAATAGTCCACATTATTGAACTGCTAATTTATATACAATTTATATCTTCTTCAAGAAGCAACTCAAATTATACTATTTCCTAAATGAGTTCCAATAAATCATTTCAATTTTGGCAGGATGTTACTAGGGTTTTTATGTCGTCTCACCATTTCTCTATGTAGTGAGTTCAAATTCAAACTATATATTCTTCTTTTCCTAATAAATAGCATCATCATCAAATGGCTTAGAAAAATTCTTGTTGGATGTTGACCTAACAATCTATGCAAGAGATTATATCGGATCATCCTCTTCCTAAGATTGATCTCATCCTTTGTTCATTGTGAGAATTTATGCCATTCATTTCATCATTGAATTAATTTTGATTTGTAGTTATGACCATTACATATGTAATCATGCCATCACCTATGTCTTCTTACACCATGAATTCATGCCCTTGTTGTGTCGTTTTACTTTTTTTCATCAACTAGGTTTACATTGTAAATCGCCTTTGTTAAATACAATGATTGATCGAATATTGATTTTGTAACAAGGATGCAAAATCATCGAATAATAGATTTCCATGATTCATCATTATATTTTCCTTCCATGTACATGTCATCCTTACTTTACCGATTCCTTCCATCATCATTACATTCTTCCATCGCCATATCAAAGAGACTAGCTTTGTAGTCCTAGTGACATCGCTTTCTTCATCTAATGAGAATTATCATCGTGGTATCAAAGAGACATCCATGAAACTCCCTTCAAAATGACTAAGTCACTTTGATGAGAATAAGAGCATTGAATGCATCATTCCAATATGGGATCCACATGCTATCATTACATGTCAACATCATCACCATGTCACTGCTCTATAATCCATAACAAGGATGTGGATTACCATTCACCCAATCTCATCATGCCATGAATTTTCTTTGTCATCATTCTCAGCAATGTCATTATGACTGGGTCCCATAACAAATGACACCTTCACATCACTAGGTCAGGGAGACAAAATTATGGGTCCCACCATAACCATTCACTCATGCCAATAAAACCCTCCTTACTTCTTATTGCTCCATTGAAGAGAGTCCTTCCAAACTCCTACCGATATACCAATGTCTCACTAATGAAACTAAACTTCCTTTCTACATCACCATTTTGAAGAGACATAACACCTACTCTCTTCAAAAACAAACTGTCATATGATGTCATTTATCAGTACTTTGAAGAGACTCCTACTTGACTCTTCCCGACATTGAATTGTCTCCCTGATTTGCTAGAGATGCACAACCTTAAAGGGCTAGGCAAATGGGCCAGTCAACCTCATGACTTCAAGGACATAAGATGTCAATTAAGTTAACCTACAATTGGTCATAGAAATTCAACAAAGAAATATAACACTTTAATTAGATACACCATGATTGAGTTTTCCTTTGACACCAATGATAACATTTTTCAACAATCTCCCCCTATGGCATTGATGGCAAAACTCAAAATGCTCATACAAGATGTAACATTGAATCTATGTACCAATTTATTTATTCACACAACAACACACAAACTCCCCCTATGACATACATCACTTCTTTGCTCAGCACGTTGCCAATTTGAGAATTGAGATGACCACATCTATCCCCCTTTTACATCAATAGTAAAGGGCTCACTCCCCCTTTGGATATTCTCCACTTTGATAGGATTTGTAGTCATCAAGTCATTAGAAAATTTGTTAAAAAAGATTGTACCTTACTTGATCACACACATTCTTAACCATGGGTAAATAAATAATCAATGAAGCTCCCCTTGGAAATATGCCTTGTCACTAATTCTTAGTTACATGATGTGGGAGAAAGTAATCCTAGCTTCTACCTAAAATATTCAAATTGTTTTATGGGAAGAGGCTTGGTAAATATATCAACCACTTGTTCCTTTTTAGGAACATACTTCATGCTAACTTCCTTTTCTACAACCTTCTCTTTGATGAAGTGATACTTGATTGATATATGCTTGGTTTTGGAGTGCATCACATGATTCTTTGATATGTTAATGGCACTTGAATTATCACAAAGAATAGAAATAAGCTCTTTGTATTCCACCTTGATGTATTGTAATGTTTGCTTCATCCACAAGACCTGTGTACAACATGCAACTATTGCAACATATTCAGCTTCTGCAGTAGAAAGAGTGACCAACTCTTGTTTTTTTATCATTTGAGAAACAAATTTCTTTCCCAAGAAGAATGCTCCACCACTGTTACTTTTTCTATCATATACACTTCCTACCCAATCTACATCTGTATATGCTACCAATGAGAAATATTTGCACTTGGGATACCAAAACCCATAGTCAACAATGCTTTTGATGTATTTAAGAATTATTTTTACTACATTGACATGAGATTCCTTTGGGCCAGCCTGAAACCTTTCTACCATACATACTACTTGCATGATATCTGGCCTAGATGTGGTTAAATATAGTAGACTTTGAATCATTGATCTATATAAAAGTCTAATTTGTATCAATTGACTCATCTGATTTGCTCAAATTGTAGCTAGTAATTATAGGAGTACTGATTGGCCTACAATCCTCCATGCCAAACTTCTTAAGAATTTCATTTACATACTTGTTTTGAGATTTGAATATCCCTTTATCAATTTGTGTAATTTGCAAACCAAGAAAAAATATGAGTTCTCCTAGCATGGGCATTTCAAACTCATCTTGAATGTTTTTAGTAAATATTTTGAACATTACATCACTACTACCACCAAATATAATATCATCTACATATACCATAACAATGATCATATTCTCACCTTCAGATTTGAGATATAAATTGCTATCAACACAACCTTTCTTAATCCTTGTTGTTGTACAGAATGTTCCAATCTTGAATACCATTCCCTTGGGGCTTTCTTAAGACCATACATTGCTTTTCTCAATATGCAAACATAATCATCATCTTTTGATAGTTGAAAACTTATTGGATGCTCAATATAAACTTCCTCTTCCAGGTTTCCATTCAAGAATGTAGATTTGGAAATCATTTTATATACCTTAAATCCTTTGTAGACTGAGAATGCAAGGAACATTAAATCCTTTGTAGACTAAGAATGCAAGGAACATTCTTATTACTTATAACCTTGCAACATGGGAAAATGTTCAAAATAAATCCCTTCTACTTGTGCATATGCTTTTCACACTAACCTTGCTTTCTTTCTAACCACAACTCCATCTTCATTTAGCTTATTTTTGAATACCCTTTTGGTACCAATTACATTCTTGCTTGATGATCTAGGAACCAGTTCCCATGTTTTATTCTTTTCAATTATATTGAGTTCCTCTTGCACTACTTGTATCCAACTCTCCTCCTTACTAGCTTCATCAATGCTTTTTGGTTCAATCTAAGATAAGAGAGTAAAGTTTATTTGTTCCTTTTCTTTTGCAAGTCTTCTTCTAGTCTGTACATCTTCATTCTTGTCACAAATTATTTGGTCTGCAAGTGATCTTTTTGCACATATTTTACAGGGGATCATTCAACCACTTCTTCAATATTCTCTTCTTGTTCTTCTTCTTCAACTGTTGCACCTATGTCATCCTCTTCTAACTCAATTTCAAGGTTATTTTTGACAGACTTACCCTAATTTTCATTTTCATCTACCTTGACATTTATGCTCTCCACAATCTTGTGCAGTCTCTTATTATAACACTTGTAGGATTCACTTTGATTGGAATATCCTAAGAATATCCTTTCATCACACCTTGAATCAAAGCTTCCCAAGTTATCATATTCACGCTTAATGTAGCATTTGCTACAAAACACCTTAAAATTCTTGATAGGTACATGCCTTCCAAACCATAGTTCATATAAAGTATTGCCACTATTTGGTCTTATAAGAACTCTTTTTGGAATATGTACTATTGTATTTATAGCTTCCTTCCAAAAGGTGTCTGCTACATTGGCCTCGTTTAGTATTTCTCTAGCCATATCTTTCACAATTCTATTTCCTTGTTCCACCACTCCATTTTGTCATGGAGTTCTTGGGGTAGAATACTTTAGCTTGATTCCATGATCTTCACAATACTCTTTGAATTCACTTGATGTAAATTCTCCACCTTTGTTTGATTTGAGACATTAATTTTTCTTTCTAGTCTCATTTTCTACCAATTTTCTGAAAAGTTTGAACTTCTCAAACACTTTTGATTTCTCCTTTAGAAATGTGACCCATGCCATTATAGTATAGTCATCAATTAGCAACATAAAGTATCTCTCACGAAATGGTCCTCTTTTCCTTGTAGGACCACACAAATCAATATGAATTATCTCCAAGGACTTTGTAGTTGAATAATCTTTTGTAGGAAACTTGAACTTTGTTTGCTCCCATTTTTGGCATCCTGGGAAGATTTTATTTTTAGGGTTTGCAATATTAGGCATATTCCTTACTAGACCTTTTGAACTTATTTTCACCAATTTTTCAAAATTTACATGTCCTATTCTTCTATGACATAGCCAACTCTCATTTTCTTGACTAATTGACACATTTGGCCTTGTACATCTTTAAGATTGTATCGATTATTGTCAGTTCTCACACCTTGAGCAATTGTTTTACCATTATTTCTTATCATGCAACCTTCAAAATTAAATACAACCTTTTATCCATTATCACACATCTGGCTGACACTAAGAAGAATATGTTTCAGACCTACAATATAGAGCACATCTTTAGTTTTGTTCTTCCCATCTATGCTCAGAATTCCTTTACCATGAATCTTCACAATAGTATTATCAACTAAGCTCACTGATCCTCCTTTTCTCATTTTAAGCTCAATAAATTTACTTTTATCACCAATCATATGTTTGGATCAACCATTATCAATTACCCAAAGATCTTGTTCCTTTGCATGCAATGTTGTTTGGGAAATCATTGATTGAGTAGGAATCTGCTCTTTCTCCTTCCATACCTTCTTAGGTTTATTTTCAAAATTTTCTTCCTTTTTCTCAAAGACTTCAGTTCCCCTTTTAGCTTTGGGAGGTGTGTTTTTCTTCTTCTCAGAATGAGCATTTGGTCTTACAAATTTTCCTCTACAATTTCTAGCCACATGACCAAAATTGTTGCAATTGAAACAAACTACATTCATATGAACCAAAGGAGCGAATGATTTTTTTCTTAAAAAAATTGTATATCCTTGGAATGGCTTTATAATCTCTAGCCTTATGACCAAAATTGTTACAAGTATAGTAATACCCATTAAAATATTATGAGTACCTAGTCATGTCATTTCCTTCAACTAAATGATGAGATATTCTTTGTCTAGGTCTCCTTGGATAGTGTATTCTTGTGAAACCATCATTTTCTATTCTCTTAGTATTATGCTTCTTCTTTTGTTGATAAAAAATTGTCCTATTAACTTTCTTTTCTTCAATCAGTTCCTTCTCTTTATCATATTTCTCAACCATAACTAACTTCTTTTCATCTTTAGAGGCTTCTCCTTTGTTAGATTTTTCACCATTGAGGACTTATTTTTCTTCTACTCTAAATATTTCATAGAGCTTTGTAGAGGCATCAACAAATGAATTTTTTCCTTTCTCAAGTCCTAATCCTGATTTCTCCTTATTGGCTAGCTTTTGCATACTCAACAATTCATCAAGAATATTAGTGTTGCCTTTTAATTTTTGACCCTTATTTATTTGCTCCTTGGATTTGTCCAATTATTTTCTCAAGGAAACTATTTCTACCTCTAGCTTCGAGCATCTCTCCACTTCATATTCCAATTTTGAATTCATTACCTATTCACCTCGTTTAGATTTTTCAACCTGAAGTTTCAAATTCACCACCAACTGATTTGATTCCTCAAGTTCTTCAGTTAGTTTTTTAGTCTCCTTTTGATTATTCCTTTTTAATTTCTTTTTTTCCCTCTTAATATCATCATATTTATCTCTTAACTCATCAAGATCTTGAAGAGCACTGATCAATTCTCCTTCAAGATCAACAACCACTTCCTCTTCTTCTTCATGTGAGTCCTTAACTTATTCTTTCTTTTGATCCTGAGTTGCGTTAGCCATGAAGAGAAATTATTTTTCATCTTCTTTCATAACTAGAGCATGACCTTGATTCTCATATGAACTATCACTAGCATCAGATGCATCACTTTCTTCTTGAATGCATATGCTCTTCTTGTTCTTACCAAAATTCTTCCTTTCAGGATAAAATGTTTTCTTCTTCTTGCTATCTCCTTCTTGCTTGGAGTCACCCTCTTTATCATATGGACATTTAGAAGCAAAGTGACCTATTCTCCCACAATTAAAACATTTGAAGGGAAACTTACCTTTATATTTTTTGGATCCTTCCTCAATATTCTTATGAAATTTAATTCTTCCTCATCAGTTTCTTCATTGTCTGATGCAATTGCTATGTCGTCCTTCTTTTCTTCTTTACCATTTTATTTCTCAGCTACTTTAAATGTAACTTCTATCCTAGAAGATTCAACACCTAACATCATCATCTCATAGGCAGTAAATATGCCATGTAACTCATTTAGAGTGAGTTTATCAACTTCTCTTCCTTCCTCAATGGCAAAAATCTTGGAATCATATTTAGTTGTCATAGACTTCATAAATTTCAGCACAACAACATTTTCCTTTACTTCCACATCATGACCTCTTATAGCATTCACTATATAATCAACCCTCAGAATATTGTAATTTTCTCCTCTTCAGTCATTTGTAATCTTTCAAATTTGGCTCTCAACACTTGTAACTTTTCCAACTTCACCTTGGTGTCTCCTTCATAGATTCTATTCAATTTTTCCTTGACATCATAAGTTGTTTCACAATGAATGACTTTGCTATGAATTGAATTAGACAAATTGTTCATAATGGTAAACTAAGCTTTTTCATTGTTCTCATTGTCCTTCTTTCTTGCAACATCAATAGGAGGAGTAGCAAGGATAGTATATTTGTTCTCAACTGACATCCAAACATCAATTCCAAGAGAACCCAAGTATCCTTTCATCAATGAGCTCCACTTAGCATAGTTTGTTCCATTGAATCTTGGTGGCTTGCATGAACTTTCTTAATTTTCCATTGTTTTCACTTAACCAAGATCTACCCAAGTTGATTAAGCTTCTCTTAGGGATTCAAGGCTCTAATACCAATTGTTATAACATAATGATCTACTGAGAGGGGGGGTCAATCAATAGATATTAAAAATTTTAGTGCTCAAAAACTATTTTGTAGATTCAAACTTAATACTTGAATCTATAGATTAAAACATAAACCAGTATAGAAAACACATGCACATGAATGAACAACACATAACACTAGATGTATGTAGAAAACCTAGAATGGGAAAAACCATAGTGAGAAATGTTGCTAGGATCTACTATCCTAATCTAGCCTCACAGGCAACAAAGTTCAATTAAAATTTTAAGAGCTCCAACTCTAAGGAAGCTTCAACTCCCTATTTTAGAAGATACAACTTCAAGGATCCTACAACACCCTATTTTAGGAGCTACAACTCCAAAGAGACTACAATCACCTTATCTAAGCTACAACTCAATACAATGAGGCTACAACCTCTTTAGATTTCCACTTTCAAGTATGCATAAAACTAGTTCTGCAAAACCTATAATGCATCAATTCAATATATTACACTTCTCTCTTTGTTCACTCTCACACCCAATTGCAAAAATTTCGAATATACATTCAGATTTTGACACACTGATTGCAATATTCTTTCACATATGCATACCAAGCAGTCTACATTACTAAATTGCTAATTTATATACAATTTATATCTTCTTCAAGAAGCAACTCAAATCATACTATAACCCTAAATGATGTCCAATGAATCATTTCAATTTTGGCGGGCTATTACTAGGGTTTGTATGTCGTTTCACTATTTTTCTATGTAAGTTCAAATTTAAACTGTATATTCTTCTTTTCCTCAGAAATAACATCATCATCCAATGGCTTATCAAAATCCTTGTATTTTGACCTAACAATCAATGCAAGAGATTATATCTGATCATGCTCTTCCTAAGATTGATCTCATCCCTTGTTCATTGAGAGAATTTGTGCCATTCATTTCATCATTGGATTAATTCTAATTTATATTTATGACCATTACATATGTAATCATGCCAACATATATTCCTTCTCACACCATTAATTCATGCCCTTTTTTGTTGTTTTACTTCTATTCATCGACTAGGTTTACACCATAAATTTCCTTCATCAAATAAATGATTGACTCAATATTGATTTTGCAACAAGGATGCAAAATCATGGAATAATATATTTCCATGTGTCATCCTTCTATTCACCATCCATATACATGTCATCCTTACTTTACTGGTTCCCACCATCACCATTACATTCTTCCATCACCATATCGAACAGACTAGCTTCATAGTCTTGGTGACATCACTTTGTCTGTCTGATGAGGATTATCATCACGGTATCAAAGAGACAACCATGAAACTCCCTTTGAAATGACTAAGTCACTTCAATGAGAATAACAACATCGAATATGTCATCCCAATATGGGATCCACATGCTATCGTCACATGTCCACATCATCACCATGTCACTGCTTTGTAATCCACAACAAAGATGTGGATTATCATTCACCCAATCTCGTCACACCATACATCTGCTTTGTCATCATTCTCATCAACAACATTACAACTTGGTCCCACAACAAACAACACCTTCACATCACTACTTGTTGGGGAGATAGAATTATGGGTGCCACCAAAACCTTTCACTCACATCCATAAAGCTCTCCTTAATCCTTATCACTCCATCGAAGAGATTCCTTCTAGACTTCTATCAATATATTGGTGTCTCATTAATGAAACTAAAATTTCCTTTCTACATTTCCTTTTCAAAGAGACATAATACCTGCTCTCTCTAAAAACATGATGTCACTATGATGTCATTTATCAGTACTTTGAAGAGACTCTTTTTTGAATCTTGCTGACATTGGTTTGTCTCCTTGATCTATTGGAGATGTATAACCTTAAAGCACTAGGAAAAGGGTACAATTAACCTCATGAGTTCAATGACATAAGTTGTCACTTAAGGTAACCTACGATTGGTCATAGTATGTTAACAAAGAAATATAACACCTCAATTAGATCTGTTGTGACTAATTTTTCCTTTGACATAAATGAAAACATTTCCCAACATGCTCATGTATCTCCTTTCCCAAGGAAGATGAAGATTCCACAATCAAATCAGGTACATGCCCAATCAATGAAGAAAGTGACAAACCAGGACTATGCAAAAATTGAAGATGAATAAGATCCAAAGACTGCAATACAAATATCCTTCCATCAAAGGAATATATGGACTAGATTTCCCCTAGAATAAAGTATCATCAAAACCATTGAAAGAAGTCTAAAGCCAAAAGAGTGTCCAATGACGATAAACCACATGTCTCCCACTAGGAAGAAGAAAATTTCCAATGGTAGATGCTGAAGAAACTCCATCTCCACAATGAAACAGGAGGGAAGAAGCCTCATATATGTTATCTCCTAAAAGGAATCAAGTTCCCCCAAGGATGTCTCACCAAGATCAAGATCCATAATCAAGGTCGAAACAATGGAATGTGGAGACTAAAGAAAAATTTCATTGAGAGATATCCCCTCAAGAATGTCCTCCAAACCTATAGAAGTAGCCAAGTTAGCAATACCTAAAAAAAAAGACATCCTATGATTCAAGGTTTGGAAACTGAATATGTCCTAATGAATAGAAATGATGGAAGCCACAATCAATGACTCTGGAAAAATAATCATTGAAGGTGAAGGTACATCAACTATATTTGATGGAGAAGAAGCATCTAAAGATTCAAAGCATTCCAAACCTATAAGCTCCTGCATAAGAATACCATTATATGGTATCTTGTTTGAAGAATGAAGAGGCATCTGAAATTTTGAATCATGATCATTGGGGAATGGTGGAATATGAAGATCTCCATATATCTCCCAAATCATAGTCCAAAGGATATGAAGACAATCAGAATGATCAATAGCTCTCAAAACATCATCAACAACATGCATAGAAATAACCCCTAAAACATTATATTTGTGCATTTCCAAGAATTTTTTTGAATACCTTGACCTAGATGGGGAACTATAGCATACAAATGGAGTAAAAATTCAAGTGATTGGAGATGGTTTATAATGTAATATCTCCATTTCTTATAGTTTCCCTTTTGCAACATAATCAGTGCAAGATAATATGAAAACCCCATGATGCACTATGATATATCTCTAATATTACAATGCTAGTGACCTTCAATATCAAATAGAAACTTCCAAATATGATGTGCTAGTGAAAATAAAGCCTCTAATGAAAACAAACCTTCTCCAAATTACAGTATGTCTAGGTTATCTAGAAAGGGACACAAATTGCAAAAAAGTCAATAGATAATATTTGGGGTTGAATTTGAAAAATTGTGGATGGAAAAAATGATAGAGCTCTGAATCACCTTCAAAATGTTGCTAGAATCTCAAAAATGTGACAAAATGGTGAAAATATATGAGCTCAAAAGTTCAAATGGAAGCACTGACTTATGATGGCTATAATTCATACCCACAAAAAATATGGAAAAATACTCTACACAGCTATGAAGTACATGAACTTAGATTTCTAACAATATCTTGTTTGTGAAAATTTGATATCTTGGGAAATGTTATGCTCCATAGAAAAAAATTCCATGTTAAGGGGTGGAGGATAAAAAGGTGCAAATAAAAACACTTAGGGAAAAAAAATTGGCCCCTAAGTGCTAATAGGACCGCACAACTAAGTTTTGTGCAAAAAAATCATGTTTCCAGGGTCAATGAGAATAAGGCTAAGGTTGGGTGGTGATGGGGTGTGATACAAGAGCATCCCAAGTTTCAAGCAATCTTGCATCAACTAAAAATATTTGCATTCATGATTTCTTGCATCTTAGTAGTTAACTATTAGGACCTAGTATCCGTATTTCATACCACATTATATTGCATTGTAAAATTAGAGCTCACAAAGCAGGATATATGATCTTCATTGCAACATCTACATCATATCTAGAATTCAAGTGTTTTGGAGATTCCAGTATGAAGACATCACTAACAGAATATAAACTATAATTGAATAGAGAGCATTCACAGACCAGTCTTTGCTTTTCAAGTGTGCCGACCTATCCCATGACTTGTGGAGCTTAGGAAACCATTTCATAAGGATGCACATCCATTGAGGAAACTTCATTTTGATCCACATCATGTTTGTCAAAGGATCAAAAGAGAATTATTTGTTTTGGCCAACCTTCATATGTTTCATCAACTTTGGGGTTTGAGACCTCTTGAGGTTGACACATACCTTTCGAGAGCTAGGAATTGATAAATAAGCATTGTGCAGTTGCATTAGGAAATAAGTAGTGATAGAGTGATATAGAAGTAGGAAGATCTAGGAGATAAGGGCTTCGACCCGCATTGTATTTTTGGGCTTAGTGTCATATCATTTTGTAATCTATAAGTTAGAAGGCAGGGCATGTTGCTTGTGAATAATTGATCATTATCTATATCCATGTGGGATTTTTATTCCAATTCTTTGAGTTTATGTTGTGTTTACTCTTGCTGCAAGGTGGGTTAGTTTGATTCTTGGACCCTCCATCCTTAACTAAACAAAGTGGTATAGGAATGAGTTTGTGGAGCTTGGGAGAGGACAAAAAAATTTAGCAAGGAATTCTATAAGATATTTGTGTGGATAGATCATCAAATTGAGGCAATCTACTTGTGTTTCTCAACAGATCATTGATTGTGAGGTAGTTACAACCCTGTAGCTAGATGGCCGACTTGAGTTAATTGCACCAGATCTTATGAAGGGATGCCACCGAGTAGAATGTATACTATTGTTAATGTTGCCGGAAAGATGGATGAGATGATGGAAATAATGCAAACAATGGAAGTGAGATTGGATGTTGTTGAAGAAGATAGAAGAAAATTCTTAAACCCTAGACCTAATGATGAAAGTGATGATGATGAATTTCAAACTGCAGCTCTAACTAAAGAAACCTCAAAAGAGGAAGAATCGGATCAAATGAAGATGTTCAAGGCCATTTCAAAAATAGGAAAGACACATAGAATGGATATTTCAAACTATACTGGTAACCTAAACCTTAAGGATTTGATTGATTGGATAAATGACATTAAATAATACTTTGAATATGAAGAAATTGAAGATCTGTAGAGAGTAATATTTTCAAAGACTAAACTGAAAGGACATGTTGTAATATGGTGGAAGGAATTTCAATTGGAGAGAAATAGGTAAGGTAAAGAGAAGATTCTAAAATAGGATAGAACAGTGAAAAATTTGAAGTGGTTTACACCCACAGACTATGAGTTGAAGCTACTAAAGAGATTGTAAAACCTAAGATAGAAGGAAAATAATGTGAAATAATACACTGAATAATTTCATAAGATCATCACCAGGACTAGACATAGTGAAGCAAGAAAGGAGAAAATGGAAAGATATAGCAAATGGTTTGAGGATGAACATTCAGGAAGAGTTGAGTTTGGTAAGAATGAATTCAATAGAGGAAGCATATCAGTTTTCATTAAAGGTGGAGGAAAAGCTAAACAATAGACATGAACAAAGGAATAGAGAAAGAGGAGGTAGATTTCAAAAAGGAAGGTCACATTCTAGAGTAGAAAAACCATATGCGGAGCAAAACAAGGACAAAGATTCATATAGCAAGGAAAAAAGGGATTCCAATTCATACCATAAAGGAAGCAATGATAGAAATTCTTGTTGGAATCAAGCAACACTGAAAGGGGGGTGAAACATTGTTGTGCAATTTTTGACCTTATTAATCTATTCTCTCAAGTGCCTAAAAAATTCAATCAAAAGAAATATGCATGAACATAAAACAATAAGCCACAACACCATAACAAAAGGATTTTTACATGAAAACTTTGTTAGGGGAAAACCACGCTAAAGTTCAATCCACAATTTGAGTACTCAAAATATAAGTGTTTTACAAAATGGGAATGCACTTGCATTCAGGCACACTACCTAGAGCTCACTGTTCAAAATCAGGAAGGCTCACTACCTTAAGAAAGATTTGGATTACATCAAAAGGTTGAACTGAGAAAGAAGCATCTACAAATGCTTGATTACAATTCCATTTAAGCTCATAGATCAAAATTTGGACCTTTTTTTAGATTCTACACTTCACTTTATTCTATCTCAATTCACTTCACAAAATCCTCTACTACACAAGTAAAATCGCTCAAATACTCCTTTGATATTCGTAACATACATCAACACATATCGAACACTCACACATACACACCAAAATGAATTAACCGATATCTTATATATATCCACCACCAAGGATTCAATCACTTCATGTTAGCTTCAATAAAATAGAAAATATTTTCCAACTATCAGCTCAAAACATGAAAAAAAATTAATGCACATCCACCAAAGTAGTCCATAGCATAGTGAGGACCCAAAAAAAAAATCTTCAACCTAAAAATACTCTAAATTTGTTTTCCTTAAACATCCACAACACCTTACATTTACTTAGTCGACCTTCTAGCATTGTTGAACAGAAAATTGAACGACTAGATCTCCTAACTCGTAGACCAATTGATGGAAAAATACAAAACTTTAGAATAAGACATTTCATATACCCAAAGACCTTCCCTGAGATCCACAACCAAAACTGATAAACTAGTAATGCAAACCACTTGACAGATTGAACTTCAGTCGAATACCCTACTCTTTACTTTGTCTTCTGGTATGGTTAGATACTATAGTGTAGACCAAATCAATGACTTAGGTTTCCATCAATGACAACACTAGAAGCCATGTGCCAACAATCTCCCCCTTTGGAATTGATGGCAACACTTAGTGAAAAATGACTAAGTGTTGGAACCTTCAAAACTTCAAAATTCCATAGCTGACAAAAACTTCGCCTGAATTTGATAGGGAATTTTTCACTACTTTCTCTCCCCCTTTGACATCAATGAAAAAAATAATTTTCTTTCTCCCCCTATGAAGTGTAACCAAAAACTTAATTATGCAAAAACTTATTCAAATTTTTTGAAGAAATATTGCTGGTACTTGTGTTAAAAAATTATTTGGTACTTTTCCTTCATCTCCAGAAGAAACTTCTTCCATGCTTCTACTGCAATTCCAACGATTATGATCATGTTGTTGTTTTCAAATGTCTAGTTGATAATCTTGATGAGGGATTTTGGAATGGTGATGCATTATTATAATACTTCTCCTTTCCTCGGTATCTCAGTTAATTGTTCTAGCCTACATTCAGTTAAGTCCTTCACTTTCCAAAAGGTGTCAAAAATCCTATTCCTAGTGTTCTGAACATTTGTATGCTTTGACTACAATTTCTGAATCCTTTTCTTGATTGCATCATCATGATCCTGAGACATGTTAAAATTTTGTCCAATACTGTTCAGCTCTATTCCAATTTGTTCTAGCTTTTCTTTGTACTTGTTGATCACATAAGGCCATCAAAGACAATAGTTATAGATGTTTTTTTGTTGTGCTTATGCACTGCCTTAGTTGATTCATGTGCCTTTTCAGCTTAGTGAGTGATAATTTGTACTGCTTCTTCAAGTGTAGGATGAATTCTTCTTCTTCCTTGTTTTGAAACTTAGAGTCCATGATTTCCTTGATGCATTCAATCATCTCTTCTAGTAACATATTCTGTAAACTCTCCAATTTGATACGGTTGTGCACAAGATGAGCACTTAGTACATTTAAGATCATGTCTTGCTCATATGAAGGTCTAATAGACCATATGTTCCCAGTTTTCTACATTCCATCTTCCTCGTGAATAAGTTGCATTAGCTCTTCTTTGGTTAAGTCAACTTCTCCTTCACTTTCTTCTATCATTTCCTTTTCTTGTTCTGGTTCAGTTGTTTCCAGTTCTTTTCCTTGGGTGTCCTCAGTTTCCTTATCAGATTCCTCATTTGGTATGTCCACAATCACTTGTTCTTTTCTTTTCCCTTCAACTTTTGGAGTCTTGCATGCTAGTGGAGTACATACAGTAATTTATTTTTCTCTTTTCTTCTTTCTTTCCATCTCACCGCAGGGAGGAACCAACTCTTTTAAAAACAAAGGGGTAAAAACTTTATTGAAACTCATAAAACATCATTACAAAGAAATCAAGAGACCAAGGTCCCCGAGAAAAACCAGGCCACAAAACAGAAAAAGACAATCAACACCATCAACCATCACCATTTCCCTCCCCGTCCTCAGCAAGAATTCTCTCAAGATCAAGATGAAGCACTAGAGGAACCATTTCCCACTTCTCAATTCTCCATCCCTTAGCATGCTCTAATGCCCATTTTTCCAAGCAATTAGCAGCCCTATTCCACTCCCTTGGAATATGAACAAAAGTCACCATCTCCATTAATGAACTAACCTGCAAAATCTATTGCACTACCCTAGCCAACTGCCAACTAACATCATCCACTTTCTGCTTAATAAGTAAATTGATCAAAACCTGGGAATCAGATTCACAAACAACCCTTCTCCATCCCAAATCATAAGCTTTCTCAAAAGCATAAAGAATTGCCAACCCTTCCATAAGGTTGATGGTATGAACTCCATCATAGATCGAAAAGAGGAAAACCACCGAACCCAAATAGTCCCTTTCGATCCCCCCAATACCAGCCGGCCCCGGATTGCCTTTGGAGGAACTGTCAGTATTGATTTTTAGAACCCCAATTGGGGGAAGCTGCCAATATCCAGACCTGTGAACTCTCTGCTTTGAATACCTACCACGCTTTACACATGCCGAGGCCAAGGACAGCCCCTGAATCCCCAATCTCTCCGCCACTTCAACATCCCTTTTCTCCAAGGGGAATTCCAACTCACACTTAGCCACCACTGTCTCCTGAACCATGCCCAAAGTTCTTTGCCAAATTTATTGCACCAGCTTCTTCTCTCCACGAAATATTCGCCAGTTTCGCTCCAACCAAATCTGCCACAATATGAAGATAGGTCCCACTGACCACACCTCCTGTAAAAAGGAAGCCATAGAGGGAGGCCTACCTAGCCTCTGCCAGAACTCAATCAAGGAAGAAGCATGAACATAGGGACTATTCCAAACCCCCCACTAGAAATGCCAAATTTGGAGGGAGAAAGGGCAGCGAAAAAATAGATGAGCAGAGTCCTCATTAGCCCCACACAAAACACAAACCGAAGGACCCTAGAAGCCACGCTTCCGAATATTATCCCAAGTTAAACACTTATTCCAAGCTAACATCCACACAAAACAATTACATTTTGGCTAGGAAGACTTGTTCCAGATCTTCTTCCACCACTGAATTTCATCCCCATCCACCCTATGGGACAGTAACTCCCAATACCCAGAAGCAACAGTATAATCCCCTTTAGGATTGGGAGACCAGGAAAGCACATCATCATGTTGGAGAGAGCTACAACGCCTACTGGAAAGGATACTATGTAGCTCAACACATTCTTCTGGAAAACCAACATCAGGCCATTCATCAGGAGACTTCCATCCGGCCACCTCCAACTGACCACGAGAGGATAATGACTTAAAATCACTCACCCGTGTCCAACCAACCTCAAGAAATCTCTGACAGAGATTCAACAAGTGAGGAAACTGAGAAATGATGGGGGGAGATCCATCCCATGAATCGGACTAGAATTGAACCTCGGTCCCCTTTTTACAAATCCAAAATAAACCATCCTTAATAAGTGCAGCCCCTTTCTTAAGCGTGCTCCATATCATCGAGCCCTTCCCAAGAAGGGGGTAATGAGGTATTTCAATCTAAGGGATCCCCAAAAAATACTTCTGAGAAAGTATCTTGGCCCAACTCTTATCATGCTCCTTACACCACCTCCAATATAGTTTCGTAGCCAAAGCCACACCAGTCAAAGCCATCTGCCGCAAACCCAAGCCACCATATTGCTTCGGGCTACACACAACCTCCCATCTAACCAAACTCCATTTGGAAGACTCCAAGCAACCAGCCCATAAAAATTGTTGTCACTGAATCTAAGTCCTTAACAAAACCCAAGGGGGCAACCTGTAGCATGCATCTGTAAATGGGCAAAGCCTGCACCATAGACTTGATAAGCTGAATACGACCAGCAAAGGATAACCACCGGTGAGTCCAGTGATTAACCCTCGCCCTAAATTTATCTAAAATACTCTGTCATGACTCCCGAGGCATTCTGCCCACCGAGATAGGGATACCAAGATAGGTCAAAGGAAGAGTCCCGATCTGAAATCTCAATGTTTGAGAAATCCTCTGTTGAATGGGGCATGGAGTGTTGAAGAAGAAAATAGAAGACTTATCCTCATTGATTTATTGACCTGAGGCAACCAAGTAAACATCCAACACCCTACGTAAATTAGAAGCCTCCCGCATTGTAGCCATACCCATTAGAGCAGTATCATCCACAAACTGTAGATGAGACTGCGGAGGTAAATTACCTCCCCACTGCCAACCCTGAATGCTACCCACCTCCACATTCCTTCTAATCAACCTCCCCAAACCTTCAGCGAGGAGAACAAACAAGTATGGAGAGAGAGGGTCCCCCTGATGAAGGCCCCTAGAAGCACCGAATAGCTCAGAATGATTCCCATTAATAAGCATAGAGAAAGAGACTGAAGTAACACAACTCCTAACCCATTGAATCCACTCCTCTGCAAACCCAAAAGCACCAAGAACCTGCCATAAGAAGGACCATCGAACTCTGTCATAAGCCTTCGCCATATCCAGTTTGATAAACATCGCCTTTTCCTTGGAGCTGGCCATAGAATGAATGACTTCAGTTGCAATAACAATCCCATCCAGAATCTATCTACTTGCTACAAAACCACTTTGTTCTTCGGAAATCAACTCCTCAAGACCCTTTTTCAACCTGTCAGCAATTACCTTAGAGATGATTTTATAAATGACATTGTAGAGAGAAATGGGTCGAAATTGGCTTAACCCATCCGCCCCCTCACACTTGGGAATAAGAGCAAGGAAAGTAGAATTTAAGGCCCTTAGCATTTGCTTGTTCCTTTGAGATTCTTGCACAACCTCCAGGAGATCAACTTTGATTATATCCCAAAATTTTTGGAAAAACTCGATCGGGAAGCCATCAGGACCTGGCGCCTTCCCCTTCTGCATCTGGAAAATAGTTCCTTCAAGTTCTTCCAGTGTGATATCATTCATAAGCTGATGGTTCAACTCCCTAGACACCAAATGAGGAATAAAAGAAAGAACCTAAGCCTCCTCAGGAGACCCCCCTTGCGAGTCCTCCCTAAAGAGAGAAGCAAAATATTGTCTCACCTCATTAGAAATTTCAGGGAAGGAAGACAGATGTTCTTCCCCATCATTCACAAGACTAGAGATAGAATTCCCATGTCTCCTTGCTTTCACCAAATTGAAGAAAAAAGAAGTATTTTTATCCCCTTCCTGCAGCCACTGTATTCGAGCCTTCTGTTTTCAATATATTTCCTCCCTCAGCTCTCATTCCTCCAAGGTTCTCATAGCTTGCGCTTTAGCCTGAAGAAGCTCAGGCGTCACCCCATCCTCCCTTAACCTCCTTGTGATACTATCCAACTCTTCCTGAGCCACTGCCTTTTCATGGAAGACATTCCCAAAACACTGAGAGTTCCAACGCTTAAGCTGATACTTAACATATTGAAGAAGCTTGGAAAAAATATACATCGCCGTCCCATAAGCAAGTCTACCACTCCTCCACCATTCAGCCACATAATCCTTCAGAGAAGGGTCACGCAGCCACATGAGCTGGAACCTAAAAGAAGGTGTATGTGGTAGACAAGTTGAATCAATGACAAGCTTGATAGGCCAATGATCAGAACCTCTCCAATCCAAGATCTCAGAGCGGGAAGACCACATCCCCCCAACCCAGTAGCAGGACACCAGAAAGCGATCCAATCTTTCTGCGATGCAATAATCCCTAGCTCGACGGTTGTTCCATGTAAACTGTCCATTACTAGGTTTGATATCAACAAGATTTAAAGAGTTGATGCTATCACGAAGCAACAAAGCAGATGGCTCCAGCCTCCCAGTACCACCCCGCTTCTCAGCCAGCTCGCAAATAGCATTGAAGTCTCCGGCCATAATCCATGGATGGAAAGGTGCCATAGAGTGGACTAACCTGATATGGGACCACAGAGCTTGCTTACCCCAGAAATTAGTAGGAGCATAGATATTAGAAAAGAGAATAACCTCCCTTGTCTCAAAACTAGAAGCAATCATGGACATAGTGGATTTAGAAGACACCCACCAGAGAGGACGAATTTTTTGAGGATTCCAAAAATAGGCCACACCCCCAGAAGATCCATGAGCACCAATACATTGACACTCACCACACCTCCATAGCCTAGGTGCCACGTCAAGCATACTCTCAACAGATAACTTAGTCTCCTGAAGAAAAAACACATCAGGACCTTGTTTTCAAACTAAATCATGAACCGCTTTTTGTCGAGGGCCGCTGTTCAAGCCCCTTACGTTCCATGAAAGAACAATCATTTCAAGGGGCTCGAAAAGTGAGAATCCAGAGTCTTTACTGACCCTGACTCTACCAAGTTCTCGCCTGTCAATTTGATCATTTCCACATCCTTCTTTCTACCAGGTTTAGCCAATTTCTCTGCCACACCTTTCTTAATATCTTTTTGCAAAATGCCCAACTTTGGAGGCTTAGGCTTCTTAGCAGAATCCAGACCTGCACTTCGCCCAGGGGGAGAAAAATCCTCACCCACTGCTAGAATAATGGCTAAAGAGACCGGAACCTCTAGGCCCTCTGTCAGCATAGCAGCCTCCATAAGCACACCATAATCACCTTGTGGTTCCATAGAAGAGTCAAGAGCAGGTCCCTCCTGAGTAAACCCCTCAGTCCCCTGCTCCAAGTTTACTAAGCCTGGATTTACTTCATGTTGACTAAGGTTGTCCAAAACCTCAAACCTGTTAAAAGTGCCCTCTTCTTGCCTTTCCCTGAAAGGTCGCTTTTGCCCCCTGTTCCTACTCCGGGCCTTGACAGGGACAAAGCCATCAGTATCTGCCTCCACAGTAGGACCATTGCCCTTCCCCTTATCTGCCCCGGGAAGATCCCGAGAAGGCTGTGAAGGCAGGGGATCCATCGACTTATATCTTGGACATTTCCTCAGCAGGTGGCCATATTCACGACAAAGCCTACAACGGAATGGAAGGGTCTCGTAGTCCAATTGCTGCACCCAAGAATAAGAACCCGCACACATATCTATTGCATTGGGCAAAGGCCTACTTAGGTCAATTTCAACACAAATTCGTGCAAAAGTCATTACCTTTTTACCCAAGGTCTGTGACGAAGCTCCAACTGGTTTTCCAAGCAGCGAGGCCAGCAAGAGCAGCACATCCTCTCGACAACATTCCATTGGGAGGCGAGGTAAACGAACCCACACCGGGACGTGATTTGGAAGCTCCTCAGCAGGGTTAAATCCTGCATGCCACGGCTTGATAAACAACCCCACCTTATTATGAAAATAAGGTCCTCCCTCAAACACCTTGTTATGATCAGCTATACAGTTAAAAGTAACCATGAAGTAATTGTTAGCCAACAACATTATCTCCATTTCTCTCACCGGCTCCCAAGTTCTCTGAGCCCAAAGCTCCAAAAACTGAAGCGAGATCCTCATCCCCAAAAATTTGCAATATAAGGAATGATTTGAGTAGTAATCAATATCTTTAGCAATCATTTCAGGGGGAACAACAAATTTTGGTCTCACCTTGCACCGCTCTAGACAGCCATTAACCTTCGTGATCCGCGAACCAGAGGACAATCCCGCACCATCCATCCCAGAATCCGCAGCAAATAAATTGTTATTATATGTCGACATCCCAACCTTTGGGGACATCGAGTTAATTGTTGCACGGAAATCCAATTCAGGGGTAACCCCAGACGCCTCCCCCTTAGAAAAGGCCATCAAACCCTAGGCCAATAGACAAGCCCCAAAAGGAAATGAGGGAGCGAATCCCCCGCCACACCCTCTGCCCGATCTCCGCAAAACCCACCACTCGAACCCTACCAAATCCGCACCAGACAGGGAGAGAGAAAAGCAAGACTAGAAGGAACCAGCCACGGGCTCCTTCCCAACTCCTCACACAATGAGATCCGCTCCAAACAAACACAGGTCCCAGCCACAAGCACACCCAAGCACATAGACGCGTAGAAGCTAGGCCCAAATCGCACCAAAAAAACCCCCAAACTTGGAGCTCGAGGCGAGACGTTCACCCTAAATAGCTAATTTGCACCACATGGCTGAAGCCCACCCTAAAAGAACAGAAAACACCCAACCCAGACTGCGCAATAACAGAGGAAAGCAATCACGAGCTAGGGCTCGGGTGCCCTAGCTTGGCCCACGTAGGAGCAGACTCGTTCCATAATCCTTCCAATTTCCTCATTATTAAATCTCCTATTTTCATTCAAAAAGACATCAAAGTTGGAATATTCGCTCATTTTGAAATCTCCCTCCCAAACAGTCTTGTCCTCCAACATGACATTAAAAGCCTCTTACATGTCCTTTTCTTGAGCCAAGTGACATTTAATTCATCTTTCATCTCCCTCCAACATGTCACTTCTTCATATTCAAATTCCACCTAATAGCATTTATGTGCACTTTCATTAAAATGTGCTCCACCTCTCTCCATTCACATTTTGACAAGTGGCATCTTGCTATTGGTTGATCCTTAGTCCCACATTCATCCTATTCTCCATTCTTCCATCCTTCTTCCTTATAAATAGAGGCCTTCTCTATTTATTTAAGGGAGACAATCTTATGCATTTTGAATCCATAACTCATAGCATCTTTAGGGCACACATTTCATCCATCATCCAAAATCTTATCAAGGATTGGGAAAGGGCTACTTTCCACATCAAAGTATCATCAATCCACTATGGGATAGGGTTTGATCATGTTTTCACGTGCTTTCATTTAGTTGTTTTTGTTCTATTTATATTGTTTGCATATTTTAGCATGCTTAAGTATTCCATAGGGATGCTCTATTTGATTTGCTTAATTTAACTAACAATACTAATGTTTGTTTGTTTTTGAGCCAAATGCAGAAAAGGAATCCATATTTTGGCACCCACCATGGGGTAGATTTCAAACTTAGGGATCTTCTTTAATCTCGGACTTGTAATAGTTGTATTATGAATTTTTGGCCTGGGAAAGATTTCAAACTTAATTAAATGCCTTCTTATCTATTATGCCATAGTTTTTGTTTTTCTTCTTTAGATAGTCTTCACTCATATCATGTGTGTCTCTTGGAAGATCTAGGAAACAAGCAATTTCATTCTAAACTGCACATTTTTTACCATTTTCTAGAATCTAAATGAATGGGTTAACTGGTTTAAAAAATTCTTTCATTTCTTGTTTGTATCTTCTCCAAAGCTTGCATGAGATGTTTATCTGTGCATGAATTGTATGCATTTTAAACACTTGACTATTGACTATTTTATCGACTCCTAGATATCGTGAAATCTCTTACAACGTTCTAGTCCCAAACTAGAATGGAAGCAATCTACTATTTTATCATCCAAAGACTTATGATTTTTAAAATGTTTGGCGTTCAGATTTTCTTTAGACAAAATTTTTGTACCATGGAAAATACATAGGTAATCCCATTTGATTAAAACTGTGGCTTATATGAAGGGAGTCAAGCCATATTTAGAGGCATTTTCAAACTGTTTTATTTTTATGTTTAATCTACCACTAAGGTTGTGGTATTTGGGGAAATGACTGTGTTTCAAATATTGATTACTAACTACACAGAATTGTAGTTAAATCCTGTAACTTCACACTACCTACTGAAAGATCCTCAAAAATTTCATCTTTTCCATGTGTTTATGGTTTTGGTTTTTTCACGTCCTCTGCTAAGATGCTTCCTTACGGTGCTCATTCACACGGTTTCTTATAGGCCATTTTGAATGCCCTCAAAGACTCCCATTAACTCTTCCCAATACACGTACTCAAAATTATCTCTTTTTTTTTTGCATTATAACTCTTCATTTATCTGAAATCAAGACATCTCTTCCTTTCTTTTCTCTTTGTTCACATGCAATTAAAGGACAAAGTGTATCTTGGATGCTGAATATAACATTGGAAGTCAACTTATTATATTGTTTGGAATCACTATATTTTTGCAGATATCTTTATTGTGAAGCGTTGCTCATTTATGATTGTTTACATGAATCTTTATTATATCAAGGAGACAATATGTTTTAGGCATTATTTGTATGCAAGTCATTGACAGTGACTATCAAACTCAAATTTAGAAAGGCATGGAATTCAAAAGGAAATGGTAGTTGTTTCTCTTTATTTTCTTCTATCTTTGGTGAGAATTTTGTTTTAGTGCATAGGTCTGAGTCATTTGTTTAGAATCAACATCAAAAATTAAACCTTAAGTGGCACCCACCTCGTCTTTGATCTAATTGATTGATTTTCTTTGAACCAAGTCTGATAAATGACACATCACTATTGAATGGTTTTTAGAATCCTATTTTTTTTTATAATTTATTTAAGCAGATCTCATCTTCTTTCCCACACAGTTAATAACTATGAATGCATGCCATAAAGTTTTTTTCTATTCAAATAAACTTCTAGCTGTGTGCGCCATCAATCACCTTGTATTTTTGCTAAGCTATTTTCATTCACTGAAGCACTCTCTAAGATTGATCAAATTAATATAATTTTCTATCTGTTCTGTTGGTGATTTTTGGATAGCTAACATTGGGATTTTCTAAAAGGGTGCCAACCTTTATTTTCAAAAATCACAAAGGACTAGTGGCCAACACGATGAATATAGGTCTTTGAGGTCTTTATTCCTACACATTAGGCTCTGTAGGACCAAGGAGGGTATTCCTTAATGTGTTCATCTAGTGTATCAAGTTTTAAAAAAAAACACTTCATTATAGATTCATTCCTTTAAATGCAATCACACTAACCTCATTAAAGAGTTGGCAAATCTTTTAACGAATTAATGCTTATTTTGCTAAGAATGTGCATATACATCAAATATTTTGACATGATTTTATAAGATTTTTTTTGATTGTGAGTCCACAACTTAATATGGGATTCATTCGTTCTACTATTAAACAATAAAAAAATCACCAATGCCTCATCAAGTTGGGTAAATGAAGTGAAATAGGAAACAACCAGAAATACACCTATTATCTAACTCTGATATATTTAAACCATCTCTGTAATGCTTTACATTGCAAAGATTCATGTTATCCAAACACTATTTCTTACCAAATCCTTGTAAATTCTCACACACCCATGACTATCCCTAATCAATTTATTTAACCCTTTGAGTTAAAGCAAAGAAATCAAGTCATGCATTCAATTGAACAATTGACAATAGATGAAAAAGATCTTTGATATCTTTATTTATACTCTGTGAAGAATATACAGAGGAGAACATGTAATTTGGACTTTTGAATTCTATACTAATACCAGTAATCGATACAAAGCTTATTAAGATCTTGACCCATATGAACTAAACCTAAGACAACTTTCTAGTAAATTCATTGAACGTTTAGCATTATCCTTGTTTACTACGACCAGTTTTTACTTAAGACAAACTGGACCTAGAGAATTTCATTTCAGAACCCCTTACATTGAGCCATGGAATCCCTTTTATAGTACAAGGGAGCAAAAAAAGCATCCGACTCAAAATGTAATTACATTTAATATTCATTTCAAAATTCATTTCGATGGGGTTAATTCCCAAACTGTTACATTAATCATTCCATAGACATGGGAAAAGAAAAAAGGAAAAATGAGTGCTAACCCATTTGTTGGAGATGCTACACAAGCCTTCCAAAAGGAATCAACAAAATTGGTACATTCACCAATACTTGGATTGACCACCATCGTGATTATCAACACACATCCACAAACCAGTCACGCACAAAAGGAACTGCAGAGCCCACCATCCAAAAGCTACATCATCACATCACCCAAAACCCCACACTGTTAACAGAAGACATAGGTGTTATTTGGCATTTTAAGCCATAGAGTAACCACCCTTTCCAGGTCGCACCACAGAGAGTGGAGTTGCAATCACAATCTCATCGTCGTAGTCACTATAAGGCACCAGGGAAGTAAGGCACTAGCTAGGGCGAGGGCCAAATCCTTCCTCATCACTCAATGAGCCATCAGAGACCAAAATATGAGTGGTGGGTTTCTCTGAAAAAACCCCCAGACCCAAACCATACCTCATTAATTCTTTCACAAACATAGGTCCCTTCTCCTTTCCAATAGTTAGTTTCTGTGAAACAATTCGGCTTCTTAGAATATATGTGCTCCTGATAGCCACCTTCTCTGGCTTTTTGCATACAATCCTCTTCTTCGGAACCATAGGTGCCTCGGTCGAGGAAATTTTATCCTCTGGTGTGTATGCAATTGACTCTTTCATACTTAGCCTCCGAGACCTTTGCACTGGTGCAATAGGAGTCTTGGATTCACTCATCTTCTCTAAGTGGCACAATAACTAGGGTAGGTGATGAAATAGGACGAAGACTGCAACTCCAGACATCCCCACATATATGCAACAAAACTCTTTATGACCCAAGTTACAATGCACCACCACCTTAGTAGCACTTACGCTCACAACTTCCTACAATTCTCTATCACATGCAGTTGTAGAAATTAATTCTAGACTTTGGCTATAACTTCGCGAATGAGAAAATCATCTATAGAAAATCCACATTAAATAAGAGATTGTAAGGCTTTTGTGCAATTAATGTTCATCTCGGCTCGCTCGCATGAACAAGAATTCCATTACCAAATGTCAAATCTCTGCCGTTGATCGCTACAAATTTAAAAATTGATCGATGAGGAAGATTAAGAATCGCCACTTGCTTTATGGACTGTACTAGGAAACAATGAAGAAGTGCTTTAAAGCAGCCACACGTCTGTTCACATCTTTACCCAATCATCCTTACTCTATCCGCCATCGATTGTTTGAGTCATGGAGAAATCCCAACCATATTTCTGTAGCATCGCCCATCACCAATTTTAAACCTGTCTCAAAACATCATCACGTGATGGCCTAAAAGCCAGTGATGAGTTGGTCACCATTGATCTGACCCCATAAGATGTTATAAAAAATAATCTTGGTTCATCATCATTCATCGCAGGTCCTCCTCCCAATGAGCTGCCTTAACGGGTGATAAGCCATGACCACGTGATGGGGAAAAATCAACCCATCAGTAGTCTCTGGTTCCTCTCTGGAAAGCTAAAACCCATCGGCGATAGTGTAGGTGCCAACGATGGGTTAGTTGGGGTAACCGCATCCCTCATCATCGGTTACCTTCCCAAAGGAGCAACAAGTCATGTGATGGGTGATGAGTCTAGCTTGGGAAGCAAATGATATGTCGCTCATTGCTGGTTTCTCTATGGTGGATGAACCACGATCAACAAGGGGTGATGAGCTCATAATTTTTTGTCTTGACGATGCCATTAGAAAGGTGTCACTCATTGCCAGTTGAATGTAGAATCCTGGAACAGAGCCCATGATAAGCGATAGACCATGAACAAAACTTCATAAATTAGAAAGACACATGTGCACATAAGTCATTCCTAGGTAAAGTGCCATCCTAGGCACAAAGGGTGACTTAAGAAATGGGGCTGGTAAAGAATGATGGTGAGGGGCATAAAAAAAAACATTTAGCTCCAGTGGTGACTTGGTGCAGCTGGTCAACAATCAAACATGAGCCCGTGAAAAGCTTAGGGAAATGATAAGAGTAAAATGGGTGGAAAAACCCTAAACCCCAATGATGCTAAAGGATTACAACTCATAGGATTGAACATAGCAAAAAATGGAATGATACAATTAAGAGTTCCACTAGTGGCTCCAACTAGGGATGTATGCCTCCTGCAGGCATATCAAGAATTCAAAATCTCTGGCAGAGTAGGTCGTAAAGGGAATCCATTTTATTAGCTTAATTTTTTCAAATTGGAGGCCTGATGGCCTCCCAAAACTCAAGGAGAGACCTTTCCACTATCAAATACCCATTTTTTCTTTACTCTCAAAGGACTCAGGTCTACATTGAACACTTCAGAGCCACAAATTTTATCATATCCGACCCCATCCATCCCACTCATCATGGAGTTATTTTACTCATTACCTTGCTATATTGTAGGCTCATCCTGATACACTAGAAAAGTAAAACTTTCATATTCCACCTGATCATAAATAATAACATTACCTTCAACCTATTCACTAGATTGTAGGTATTTGTGAATATCCTGTAAGAAATACTTGTTCTCCTCTGGGGTACTCAAAAAAGGGCCTGCAAACACAAGAGGATCTGCATTCTTTGTCACCATAATGTCCATCCCTTCAGATGAAAACAACCCCATAATAAGATTCATAATATATGGAACCTTTATAAAGTACCACAATACAACTTCATACTGACCAATATCATTTTCTTGGTTACCCATACCTTTGAGTTGATTTTCACATGGATCAAACAATCCAACAATATTAAAATATTCTGTAGAGTCATCAAACAATTCCTTCTCTTTAACACAAAATGATACTGCTTGAGCATCCATGCATTCATCCCAATCTTCCTTTTGGGTGTCCTAGAATGGATCCCCACTTATGTGAGGGAAAATATCATCATGGAAAACATGAGGGGGTAAATTATCAAGCATCTTTTCAAGCACATCTCCCTTAATAGTAATATCATATTCAAGGTCACCATCACACCCTTAAGTTTTTTCATCAAACAAGCCATTGTCATAGTTAAATATCAGCATACCTAAGTTATTCTCTTGATGCTTGTTAGGGGTAACTTGTTAAATCATGTGTTGGTAAACTATCCTAGCAGTGCTTGTATCATCACATTCTCCATTTAGCTGGGGAACAATAAAGTCAAGGTTGACATTTTCAAAAGTAAGATTAGCTTAACCTCTGTTTACACCATTCACAACACATGCACTAGTAGTTTCTATTGGGTATTCATTAGGATCTTCTTCAAAAATGGAATTGCTTCTACACCCATAGGAATTATCATTTACAACCTCACTGTCCATTGCAAGTTCATCAAACAAGGTATTTTTCCATACCTTCATTATAATTGGATGTATCTCATCTTCCTTAGTGTTAGGGACCACACAATTCTGATCATCATAGCATTCAAAATCAGTGTAACTACTTGAAGAGTAGAGAGAAACATTTTCAATATCTTCTTCATCATTTTCATTCATAACAACTGATCCACATTCAGAGAATTCTTCACATGAAGAAAAATGCTCACTACCGAAGAAACAAACCCCTTCAAGGCTATTGACACATCCTTCACTTGAATCAAAAGATTGAACATCCACTTCATAAGAAGAATCACATTCATTAGAAGATTGTCCCAATTCGATCTCATCTCTTTGATTCCTCATGTATGCCACATCATGCAGTTTTAGTGTGTTTAGATCACTGATTGGTGCATCATTATCCATGACTAAATCACTTTGTGAGGTTTCACTGTGTCCCTTCTGTAGTTTCTCAAATCTGATGACATCCCAAGGAGGAGAAAAAGGTAGTGTCTCCTCATCCTCACACTCTGTCTCTTCACCTTCATTGGGTGGGTGCATGAAGTTGGGTTACACTTTTGTGGCCAACTCCAAA
>VDFB02354120.1:0-12397 GCA_007258455.2 Sequoia sempervirens
TGGCATCAATTATTGTACTGTGTAGCTTTCGAAAGCATAGCATAGCCTAGTAAAATAAAGGTAATCATATCACATAAATCTGGTATAGCAATGAGGAAAAAGTATAAGAGCCATAAACAAATATGGCAGGGCATAAAAAAACATTATGTAGTCATTAAAATGATTGCCCAAGTGAATAAAACATGGTGCCTGTCATAAGCAACTATGAACAACCAGTGAAAGCTTGATGCAGCCACAGAATCTTCAATGCAAACTAATAGACAAATAGAACAGTGCACAGCCAAACAATATCCAATGCAGGCATGGAAACAAGGCACCTCCACCAATAGCATGGCCCAACATTTTCTTTCGCCTTAAACAAACTGGTCAAGAAAACTAAAAAATGTAGCAAAGCAACATTAAAAACATAAAAATAAGAGTTGCACAGCAGTCCAAGGAAGGATATTGATAAAGAATGAGGTAAAGAACATGTTTGCAGCGAACAGTAAGTGCATTTACATAGGATTCTGAAAAAGTATGTTGGCCCTTGAATACTATAAAATAAAACGGGAGCTTTATTAAAGCTTAATATTACTAAAGTAATGTTTTATAATATTTTTGCCCTAATGAGAAAATATTATAAGCAACAGCATTATTACTTAAATAGCGTTCTAAATATTTAATGAGAGCTCATCATCAAGTGAAAATGAAAGGACAAGCAGATTATATGGTAGTTATTGGAGGGAAAACTTGGGGTTTCAAGTATACAAAGAGGTTATAATTTTAAAAAATCAGTAAGAGCAATCTTCTCATGTTGGCTTTGCAAGCTATTGTTTTCTTTCTATTTTTATTTCTTATTATCTTTTTTATGTCTAGAATGACTTTGGAGATTCAAAATACTACAATTGTGTACAATCAATTGATTAATAGAAGTTGTGATCAGATTTTGTCTCTCTTCTAATTATTCATGAGATTAGACTCTTATTGATATGGTGAATACCTAACTTGTTAGGTTATAGATTAATATTGTAAAAATGAAAAATATGGAAATAGTTATATCATCTAGTAAATTATTAGATTAGTTGTTTGTGTATGCTATTTTATTATTCATATTTTCATTCTATTTATTTCTCTCTTTTACCAGTAAACTGTTGAATAAGCTCATTGAATTAATGAAGATTTGGCTTCTATAATCTTAGAGGTCATCTTGCAAATCATGTCTCATATTTCTCAGCTTTGCATGGTTGGTGTTTGTAAGAGCATGAGTTTTCATGAAAGCATAAATCTGAATGCCAAAATTTATTATACTTATTTACAAGAAATCGTAGTATTTTATTTTTAAATATTTGTAAACCAAAAGCGTAGTTGAATTTTTATAGGATGAAGGAAAATATTTTCTCATAAAATATAAATTATATTCATTGCAAAAGGTTATGTGACTAGGATTGTGACCAAAACTACGTTTTGCAAAGAACATAGTAGATTGTATAGGAAATCTCTCAAGAATTTGAGCTTTGTTTTAAGGAAATGAAAATATTTTTCAATAGGACATTTTTTTCTTTGATTTCTTCCTGGAGTTTTACATTTATCTTATGTCTAATTTGAAATCTATCCTCCATTGGTTCTCATTATTTAATATGCAAGCAAAGAACTTAAACTTTATGTTTATTTTATATATATGTATAAATTTACACCACTCCCATGTTAATGCAGGAGCATCCAAGGTGTAAGAGCAATCTTGCATCACCCAAAAAAAAGTTGTTTCTTTTCAATAAGGTGTAAATTTGGTAGGGTTAATATTTTTAGTAAGTTTGCATTTATGCATGGTTGGACACGAAATCTTACACAGACCTCTAGAATGGTAAATTGAAGCCAATGGCGAAGAAATCACTTCAATACCATTTTTCATTTCAGAGATATTAAAATTTCAATTTCTAAAAATCCTATTAAAATCTTCAAAGTCAATTTTGAGGCAATTAAAGGCTCCGGATGGACCTAAAAGCTAGCAGAAAACTAAAGTGGTATGCCCTTAGGCCCCACATTATGGGAAAAACATCTCTCGAGAACTTTCCAAAAAGGTATTATAATAGAAAATTCAACAGTCGAATCAAAAGTTATGACCCTGTGAAGTACTACCAAAAATTTCAAAATATCTTCTTGAGGAAGTTACACTTTCTAGAAGATTCTAGGGTAGTTACACCTTCCAAATAAAGGATGTGAAAGGGGGGCTATAGAAAGGGGGCATGGCAACGTAGATGGTGGCTCTGATTTGCAGATTTGCAGATTTATGTAATCAGAAAGCCCATGTGATGGCAAATATAATGTTGTAATTTCATTTTTCATTTCAGTGATAGTAGAAAACATATGCTCCCTTCTTGCATTTTGTTTGTACCATTATCTGTTGTTTTTGTGAGTTTTAGATTGTAAGGGGAGTACCCTTCATCACATGTCTAGTATAGAAATGTGTTTCATTTGTTTCAAGAAAAGTATTAATTTAAAGGTTGAACCTTCATCTTTCCTATCATTTGCATAATTTATTGGTATGTCCCTAACCCTAGAGTATGCATAGGGTTGTGATTAGTCATCTTGTGGCTACCATAACTCTTAATTAAGTTATATTCCTAAGGAAGCTAAGGTAGTGCAACAACTTCCTACATTGATATTGAGAGGAAGATAATGCAAAACTTTATAGATCTTTAACAGTAATAGAAACTTAAACAGAATAAATATAAATATCATGCATACCATGACACAGTGATTTATGTAGGGAAAACCCTTTCGAGAGAAAAACCCCACACTCCAAAAGCTACCCAATATATTATTTAGAAACCACAAAGATTACAATATACTTGCAGAGCAAGTTTCTCACAAGAGTATCACCACTCAAAGATCAAGAGATAATACGACCACTATCAAACTCTCAAAATACATCATTCTCTACTACAGTCGTAATACAATGCCATCATAAAATAGGGTTACATTATAGGGAAAGATTGGCCAACAAAATATCTTCCATTAGATATAAAACCTAATAACAAACAGTCCATGTTTACAATACATCATTATTCAATGTATGTTGGCCATTCTAGAAGTTTCTTGAAAAAGTTAATATGCTCACATTTTGCTCTTTGTTTCCATTGTATACACGTATCGATGTAACTAGGAAATATATATATATATATCCTATCAACAATAAAATGTATATAATTTTGCAAGGTTGAGACACATTTTCCTAACAAATCGCTGACTTGTCGAACACCTTGCAAGAGCAATGTGAGGGTGTAAACATCATCTCTTTAATTGCTATGGGCCAAAAGGCCCATAGTCTCTAAACACCATTTAAACTTCTCTGTGCTCACATGCTTAATTAAATAATCAGCAACATTCATCAAAGTCTCTACCTTAACCAGCTTCACCTTGCCATCTTCGACCATATCTCTAACAAAATGATATTGTACATCAATGTGCTTGGTCTTGGCATGAAATTTCAAGTTCTTGGCTAGACATATCAGACTTTGATTGTTGCAATATATTGTCACTGCACATTGTTTTATTCCAATATCTGAGCACAATTTCTTAAGCCAAATGGCTCCTTTACAAGCATTAGTAGCTGCCATATACTTTACTCTAGTAGTGGACAAAGCAACTATAGCCTATCACTTACTCATCCAACTAATTGAACCACCAAATAAAGTAAACACATAAGCATTGGTGGATTTTTTGCTATCAACATCACCTACCTAGTTTGAATCCACATAACCATGAATATCAAGGGAAATCTCATCTTCAATCATATTAATATGATAACGTAAGGAATAATCAGAGGTACCCAACAAATATCTGAAGACTTTTTTAACTACATCCCAATGAACTCTACCAGGATTAGACATATATCTGGAAAGAAATCCCACTACTTGGGAAATGTCTAGTCCAGTACGAACCATAGCATACATCAAACTTCCAACTGCACTCTGTTAAAGTACTCTACTCATGTCTTCCATCTATGATGGAGATGTTGGACAATCTGAAATAGATAACTTTCCTCCAACTGAAATAGGAACACACAATGGTCTACAATCTTGCATATCAAACCTTTGTAAAATTGAGTTGACATACTTACTTTGGTCAAGCCATAGCTTTATGTCCACTCTATCTCTTTTAATTCCCATCCCAAGAATGAGTTTAGCTACACCAAGATCTTTCATTTCAAATTTAGCAGTGCAAGTTGAAATTTTAGTTCTGAAATCATACCTTTCCCTCTACCAATAAATAACATATCATCAACATATAATGCAGTAAACAAGAAACAATCACCATCAATTTTATAATAAAAACAATGACCTAATTTAGAATGCTTAAATCCCAAACTCAACACATATGTATCAAAAATTTTGTACCACATCATAGGACTCTGTTTTAGGCCATGCAAAGATTTCTTCAATTTGCAAACCAACTTACTTTTACCTTTCACCACATAGTGCTTTGGCTATGTCATATAAATATCCTCCTCCAAATCACCATGAAGGAAAGTAGTTTCACATCCATTTGCTCAATCTCTAAATCATAAGCAGTAGCAATAGAAAGCAAAAATATAATGGATGTCATTTTTACAACAGGAGAAAATATAGATCACCATAATCAACACCCTCAACCTGAGAGTAACCTTTTGCAACCAACCTTGCTTTGTATTTCTCAATAATTCCATCTGAACCAATCTTTTCTTGAACAACCATTTGCAACCAACAAGTTTTCATCCTTCAGGAAATGGTATAAGATCCCATGTATCGTTATTTTTCAAAGATGTCATTTCTTCATCTATAGCAATATTTCAGGATTTTGCATCATTCATACCCAGTGCCTCTTCTATAGATCTAGGTTCACCCATGTTAGTATTCAAATAAAAAATACATCTCCCATCATCACTTGTGAATACCTTTCAGGTGGTATTCTATATCTTGTGGACCTACAAACAAGTTGAGTTGGAGGTTCTTCCTCCTCTTGTGAAGATCCAAAGCTAGATGAGCTCTCCTCAACTTCTTGTCTATCCTTGGGCCTCAATTAAAATTTCTCAAATGTAGAAGGAAATGGAATTGAACATCTTCCTATTTACTTTGTTCTAGCTGCAATGTAACAAAAGGCTTAGTTTCTCTAAAAATCACACTTCTACTATATATTACCTTTTGTGCAACAAGATCCCAAAGCTTGTATCCTTTCACACCATAGCTATATATGATGAAGATACATTTCACATCCTTGTTCTCCAACTTTGTTCACTTCTCCTTTGGCACATGTGCATATTCCTCGCAACCCAAAACTCTAAGATGTATCAATGAAGGCTTGCGATCCGACCATGCCTCTATAGGCATCTTATCAACAAGAGTTGATGTAGGAGACATGTTAATCAGGTAACAGGAAATGGCAATAGCTTTAGCCCAAAACCTTTTTTCTAGACTAGCACCACTCAACGTACTCCTAGCCTTCTCCATCAGTGTCCTATTCATGTATTCTACAACTCCATTTTGTTGTGGAGAATATGAAGTTGTCTTTTATCTATGAATACCAAAATCTTTACATAATCTATCAAAATCATTAGAAAAAAGTTTACCACCATTATCAGTCCTTTATTTTATTTTAATTCCAATATGTAACTCATCCATTGCTTTAAATTCTTTAAATCAATTGAAAACTTCAAATTTACTCTTTAGAAAATATACCCATGTCCTACTATAATCATCAATAAATGAAATGTATAATATGTGGATTTACCAATTGAAGGAGTATCTACAGGACCAAACATATCATAATGAATAAGATCCAATTGTTGGCATATGGCTTCTAGTGTTGTCATTGATGGCAACTAAAGTCATTGATCTGGCCTGCACTATAGTATCTGACTATACCAGAAGGCAGAGTGAAGAACAGGGTATCTGGTTGAAGTTGAATTCGTTAAGTGGTTTTCATTACCAGTTTAACAGTTTTGGTTGTGGATATCAAGGAAGGTCGTTGGATATATGAAATTTTTTATTCTTGAGTTTTGTGTTGTCGCATCAAGTGGTGTATGAGTTATGGGATCCGGTCATTCGATTTTCTATTCATCAATATACGAAGGTCGACTAAGTGAATGTAAGGTGTTGCAGATGTTTAAGGCAGAATTGTTTGAAGTATTTTTGTGTTGGAGATTTTTTTTTGGGTCTTAACTATGCTATGGCCGACTTTGATGGATGTGCATTAAATGTTATTCATGATTTGAGCCGACAATTGGAAGATATTTTCTATTTTATTGAAGCTGACATATAGCGACTGAATTCTTGATAGTGGATATATATATGAGATCAGTTAATTCATTTTGGTGTGTGTGTGGTGTTTGATATGTGTGGATTTGTATTGAAAATATCAAAAGAGAACTTAAGCAATTTTCATTTGTACATAAGAGGATTTTGTGAAGTGAATTAAGGTAGAGCAAAGTGAAGTGTAGAATCAGACAGAAGGTCTAGAATCTAATCTATGAGCCTAACCGGAATTGCAATCAGGCATTTATAGATGCTATTTTCTCAGTTCAATCTTTTGATGTAATCCAAATCTTTTGTAAGGCAGTGAGCCTTCCTAATTTTGAGCAGTGAGCTCTAGGAAGTGTGCCTAAATGCAAGTGCATTCCCCATTTTATAAAACACTTATATTTTGAGTACTCAAATTGTGGATTGACCTCCACCGTGGTTTTTCCCTTAACTGGGTTTCCACGTAAAAATGCTTGTGTTATGGGGTTGTGGCTTATTGTTCTATGTTCATGCATCTTTCTTTTGATTGAATGTTACAAACACTTGAAGAGAACAAATTAATAATGTTAAAAATTGCACAACACTGATTCACCCCCCCTCTTAGTGTTGCTTGAGTCCAACAATTGGTATCAAAGCTAAGTTCCTCGAAAGAAGTTTTACAGCTTGAGGTGGATCTTGGAATGTAATGGACTTTGCTAGTTTTCAGCAGCAGCTTTTGGTGGCACTTGATGACCTTGATCATTCTAAAGCATAAGTTTGGGAATTGAGAGAAAATCTTAAGGATGCTAAGAAATTCATTCAGAAGTTGAAGGATCGGATTATTAAGTCTAGGGAAAAGAGAAAGGGTATTTGTGATCAGATTAAGCAAAAAGAGAGAAAAAGCATGGATTATGTTCACTTGAATCAAACCTTGAAGTAAATAACTAAAGAATGTGAAAAGCTTGCTAGAGACAATGCTACCCTAAAGCATGAGATGGAGTCTATGGCGATGAAGATTACTAAGGAGATTGAAAAAAAGAAAGCAGAATGAGGAAAATATTGTCTAGTCCCTAAAAGAGAGATCGGATGAATGTAGTAGAATTAATGGAGAATTCATTCAATTAGAGATTGAATTGCACAGCAATCTAGAAACAATGAAGAAGATCTTGAAAAATAGATTGTTATTCTTAGGGATGAACTCACTATTGCAAATGAATACAAGGAGAAGTTCAAGATTACCTCTGTTAAGCTTAATGAGCTGACTCAAGGATAGAAGAATGCAAATGATAAGCGAGGTCTTTCTTATGAGAAAGGAGAAAGTTTCGGATCTAGACAGAGGAATTTTAAGCAAGGAAATTTGATGAACAAAGCAAAAAGGCATACGGTAAGACAACCTAATGCTCAAAAGTTTAATGGATATTGTTTTTCTTGTAATAAATTTGTTCATATGGCTGCTCAATGTAGAAGCAAAATGAAATGAAGTGATTCATCATTTTTTCGGTCAGTGTTTCAATTGCAATAAGTTTGGTCACAAGTCAATTGAATGTGGAAATGTGTCAAAAAACTATATTAATAGGAGTGTTAGATGTTATACCTATGGAAGATTTGGGCACATTGCTAGCCAGTGTAGATCAAGAAGAAATCAATGGAGTAACTGGTTTTAACAAGGAAATTTTGTGTGTTTTAATTGCAACAAATATGGTCACATTGCAAGATTCTGCGAAAACAAGAATATGGATAAAAGAGGTCTAGTATACAAAGGCATAAATATGCAAAAAGGAAATAAAGGAGAAGGGAAAGTGATTGTGGATGAAATAAGAGATCAGATGAAGAAGACATGGGTGAAGAAGTGTCCCTCTGTTATAGGAAATGAGCCAGCACCAGAACCTGCTTCTGGTAATTCCTCCAAGAATTAGTTTTAGAACTTTGGCCTAGGAGGAGCTATCAAGAAAATATTTCAAACCCCCTACCGATAACTAACACTGAGATCTGGATGAGTACAGTGGATGCACTGTTGATTTACAGATGTTATTGGAATAGTTGGAAAGGATTTCATGCTGAGTTGAGGATTTGTAGAAGAGTTATCTTTCGCATACTGGGAAAGCAGGGTATCCTAATAAGTTAGGGAAAAAGCATTTATTACAACAAAATTTAAGTGTGCAAAATATAAAAGGAAACTTGAAACCCTCATATTCCACTTTATGTCGAAGAAAAGAAGTAGGAGAGCGCTCTGCACCAGAATTTTGAATGTGTGAAAAGAATTCGGTGGTGAAACCCTAATCCATCAGGTACTTTTGTTATATTGACACATTTTAATTTGGTGTACAGTTGAAGAACTTCTTTGGTATTTTCGAGACATGTGTACGGAAGGGAAAATGGAACAAATCAAAGGAATGGTAAAACTAGATGAATATAGTTGTGAGAAGATCATAGCCAAAAGAAACATGTTGTCACACAATGAATTAAAATGGTTGAAAGAGGCAAAACACAAAAGCTTGGATATTTGGAGTGAATTTCCCTATTTCGGAAGCGCAGAAGTCATTGAGTTTATTCTGAACAAATTGAATGATGATATTCTGACTCTGGATAAACCCTATCATATCTTGAAAGAAGCGATTGCAGTTGTAATTGGGTTATGCAAAATTGGGGATGTGTCGAAGAAGAAGTCAATTCGAAACAAATAAGTTGAAACCCTAACCGAAGTAACTGGAGATTAAAGGGCGCTGATAATATCCACAATCAAAGATTCAGTGACAAGGTACATTGTGCATGGAATATCCTACAAAATCTTTTTCAAAAACAAAGAAGGTGCAACTTCGGCAGGTGTTTACATTTCACACAAGATGATAATGGAAGATCAAGATTTTGATCTTTGCAGATTACTGAAAGATCAATTTATGGAGAACGTGCAATTGACAAAGGAGATAATTTACCCTTTTAGTAAGAGAAATTGAAGTTGGTTCCTCCTCCAGTGAGATGGAGAGAAAGAAGAGAAGAGAAAAATAAATTGATATCAATACTCCACCAGCATGCAAGACTCTAAAATTTGAAGGGAAAGGGAAATAACAAGTGATTGTGGACATACCAGATGAGGAATCTGATAAGGAATCTGAGGACACCCTAGGAAAAGAACTAGGAACAGCTAAATAAGAACAAGAAAAGGAAATGGCCCAAAAGGAAGTGAAGGAGAAGGTGATTTAACCAAGGAAGAGCTATTGCAACTTATTCATGAGGAATATGGAATGCAAAAAATTGTGAATATATGGTCTATCAGACCTTCATATGAGCAGAGAATGATCTTAAGCGTACTAAGTGCTCATTTTGTGCACAATCATATTCAATTGGAGAGTTTGCAGAATAAATTGTTAGAAGAGTTGATTGATTGTATCAAGGAAACCATGGACTCTGAATATCAGAACAAGGAGGAAGGAGAAGTGATCCTACACCTGAAGAAGCAATACAGATTATCACTTACCAAGCTAAAAAGGCACATGAATGAACTAAGGCAATGCATAAGCTCAGCAAACAACATTTATAACTATTGTCTTTGATGGCCTTATGCAACTAGCAAGTACAAGGAGAAGTTAGAGAAAATTGAAATGGAGCTGAACAATATTGGACAAAACTTTAACATTTCTCAGGATCAAGATGGTGCAATCAAGAAAAGGATTCAAGAATTGTAGGCAGAGCATACAAATGTTCAGAACACTAGGAACAGGATTGTTGACACCTTCTAGAAAGTGAAGGACATAACTAAATGCAAGCTAGAACAATTGATTGAGATAGTGAGGAAGGGAGAAGTAATGGAAGAATCCTTTACCATTCTGGAATCCCTCATCAATATTATCAACCGAACATTTGAAAATAATAGCATGATCATAATAATTGGAATTGCAGTGGAAGCATGGAAGTAGTTTCTTCTGGAGATGAAGGAAAATTACAAAATAATCTTCAAATAGCAGTTGTATTCCTTCAATTTTTGCATAAGTAAGTTTTTGGTTTCACTTCATAGGGAGAGAAAGAAAATCTTTTATTATCTTTTTTTCAGTGATGTTAAAGGGGGGCAGAGAGTAGTGAAAATTCCTTATCAAACTTAGGGGGAGTTTTGTTGAGTATTGTCAACTTTGGCATTTTGAATTTTTGAAGGTTCTGACACTTAGTCATTTTTCACTAAGTGTTGCCATCAATGCCAAAGGGGGAGATTTTTGGCATATGGATTCTAGTGTTTTCATTGATGGCAACTAAAGTCATTAATCCAGTTTGCACTGTAGTATTTGACTATATTGGAAGGCAAAGTGAAGAATAGGGTATCTGGTTGAAGTTGAATTTTTCAACGGGTTTGCATTATCAATTTAACAGTTTTGGTTGTGAATCTGAGGGAAGGTTGTTGAATATATGAAATTTTTTATTCTCGAATTTTGTGTTGTCGCATCAAGTGGTGTACGAGTTATGGGATCCGGTAGTTCAATTTTTTGTTCATCAATATATGAAGGTTGACTAAGTTCAAATGTAAGGTGTTGCAGATGTTTAAGGCGGAATTGTTTGAAGTATTTTTGTATTGGATATTTTGTTTTGGGTCCTAACTATGCTATGGACAACTTTGATGTATGCGCATTAAATTTTATTCATGATTTGAGCCAACAATTGGAAGATATTTTCTATTTTATTGAAGCCGACATATAGCAACTAAATGTTTTATAGCATATATATATGAGATCAATTAATTCATTTTGGTGTGTGTGTGGTGTTCGATATGTTTGGATGTGTATTATGAATATGAGAAGAGAATTTAAGCGATTTTCATTTGTGCATAAGAGGATTTTGTGAAGTGAATTAGGGCAAAGCATAGCGAAGTGCAAAATCAGACAGAAGGTCCAGAATTTGATCTATGAGCCTAATCAGAACTGTAATCAGGCATTTATAGATGTTATTTTCCCTGTTCAACCTTTTGATGTAATCCAAATCTTTTGTAAGGTAGTGAGCCTTCCTGATTTTGAGCAATGAGCTCTAGGCAATGTTCCTAAATGCAAGTGCATTCCTCATTTTGTAAAACACTTATATTTTGAGTGCTCAAATTGTGGATTGACTTCCACCGTGGTTTTTCCCTTAACCGGGTTTCCACGTAAAAATTCTTGTGTTATGGTGTTGTGGCTTATTTTTCTATGTTCATGCATCTTTCTTTTGATTGAATGTTACAGACACTTGAAGAGAACAGATTAATAATGTTAAAAATTCCACAACACTGATTCACCCCCTACTCTCAATGTTGCTTGAGTCCAACACTAATACATCGCAAGATTTATGAGAACTCGAGTAAAATTGAACGCGGTTTTTTTTCTATAAATTTGAAATGCTCATAAAAATCAAATTCAAGATTACAATCAAACAAACCTTCAACAAGGTTTTTATTTTTCAAGGTCCTTAGACCTTTTTCTCCAATGTTTCCAAGTCTCTAGTGCCATAACATGGTTTTCTCTGTAGGTAAATTTGTCTCAGAAGAAAGAGCACCCTTGGGTACCCAAAAGCCATGACCGTTTGTTGAAGGTGAAACCCTCACTTCTTTCATATACTTGTTTTTCACATAAGTACTATTGCACTCAATAGTGCATGCATCAAGCTTATACAATGTGTCATATCTGACACCTATAGAAATCATCATAGCACCTCTAACCATCTTGCATCCTGCATCAAAAAATACTACCTACACACCCACATCTATTAGTTTGCTCACAGATAACCAACTTTGTGCTAATCCAAGGATATGCAACATACCATTAATATTTTTTATTTTACCATCAGGAAATATAATTTTAATTGGACCATGGCCAACAATGTCTAAATGAGAATCACCACCCAATTACACCTTACCTCCATCAAATTCTTCATATTCAAAAAACCAATCTCTATTAAAGGTCATATGGAAAGATGCACTTGAGTCAATTAACCATGCATCATTACCTACACAAGTTACCAAAGCTACAATGAATGTGTCGCCATCTTCCTTCTTAGACTCAGAATCATAATCAAATTTCTTCTTTTTCTTTTTATTTTCCTCTTTGCATTCCTTACGAACATGCCCAGGCTTACCGTAGTTCCAGTAAATAACTTTGGACTTTCCAAGAGATTTAGATCTCCCCCTAGACTTGGATTTGTCATGCTTCTCA